>JAHREE010000459.1:395722-607477 GCA_033628505.1 Tringa tobata | reverse complement strand
CTCTAATCTTAGATCTCAAGTGTGTCATTTTTTTTTTTTATCAGCTGCAGGCACTTTCAATTGGAAAGTATTCAATACTTCATAGCTTCATAGCTGCCATTGAGACTTATACTTTCTCAGCTCTTGCAGCTATATCTTCTTTTTCAGATTCTTAGTTTCTTAGTTGTTTTCAAAAGTTGGAATTGTCTTTTTGCTCTGCTGGTTAGGGATGTTTTCAAATAGATTGCTGGCTGTAGAGTTGGTTTACTTGTGTTGTGTGTATGAAATGCTTACAGTTCTCTCGGAACAGGGACTGGCAATCTGATTTCTTCTGTTTTGCTTATTGAGTATGATCATCATGGATGCTGATGAATAGTAAATGTTTCCGTAAAACATCAACTGGGAGTGTTGAGAATGCTTTTGTTTCCCATATCTTCTAGCCTGGTGAGTGTGTTTTCAGGCACTGTGTTTTAGAGAAAGACTTGAGTATGTGCCTCCCAATGTCGGAGTGAGTGTTCTAAGCACTGATGAGTGAGTAGCATGGGCACAGACCAGTGGGTTGGGTCTGAGAAGGTGTCCCAGCTAATAGCTAGATGTTGGTTTGTGTATTCTCCTTAGTTGTGAGATACTGAGCTATTCATTGCTGTTGAGACAGTGCTTTTCAATATACTAGAATAATTTCATTTTAGAATTAAACAGCAAACTCAGAAGTGTAGAATTTTAGAGTATTCTCAGGAATGCAACTTAGCAGAAAGGTGAGATCCCTTTGTGAAAGTTTTGTAATTCTTTCTCTGAATACTTGTTGGGTTTCTTTGTTTCACAGCAGAGCTTAGTTTCCTATATCGCTAATGTATTTTTGTTTTTAAAATAGTGTTGCAGAAAGCTGAGTTGAAAATTCTCTTCCTGAAACTGAGCCTATACCCAACTTTTCTGTATTTGTTGCAGTGCAAAGCTGAGGAAAAGCATGATAATAATGCCTTCCTGAAATGTGGTTTCAGATATGTAGCTGGAACGTTCAGAAATCAGTGGTGACTTCTGAGAATACTGATACATGGTAGACTTAAACATATATTTTGTTGAAAGCTGTTTTAAAATGCTTTTTCTCATATGTGCTAAAAATTGATCTGTGAAGTCATTGCATTTAAAAATAAAGCTTTACTGTGGTTTATACTAGTTCTTTCTAATGGGTTTCCAATTCTTTTGTCACTGTTTAAAAAAGGAAAAAAGAAAAAAACAACTTGAAATATTTACTGTTTGAACAAAGCTGTAAGAATTATTCAGAACTTTCCTTTTCATTTAACTTTTTCTCTTACTCTCAATCGATAGTTTGAGACTTTGCTGCCATCTCTAGTTTCTTTTTGAAATTTATCTTGAGCTGCTATTTGGTCCTGCATTTTCATTTGTACTTTTAAAAAGACAAATTTTGGCTGGATTTCATTATTGACTGCTGTTTGAAGAGTTTGTTTTGTAAAGGCTGTATCAGTGAAGAAGATAGCTATGTCCTGTGTTTATTTCCTTTAGAAAACATCAGGGAATTTCTCTAAAGAGAAATATCTTATATTCTTTCTTGCCTCATCTTCAGATACAGCTGTAGTTCATAAGCAAACTTTTTGCACTTTTTGCTGTCGTTTTGACTGTTGAAAATTTGCAAGTTACACTTCTGTTACTGTTCTTACTGTGATACAATACCTTAAGTTTCTAATCTTTGTTTTCTGCAATTTTAAGACATATTTCAGAACAATTATAGTTTGGTTTTAGAGATGAATATACTGTCTTATACTACTTCTATGCATATTTGTATCTGTTGTAAAAAGTAGTTTTGTTCATCTTGCTCCTTCCTACACCTTTGAGTGCTTCCAAAATATTTTAAAGAAAAGATTATACTGGATCTGACTCTGACTTCTCTGTTGGTGTGTTAATGAATATAGAACAGTTTTATTTTATGCAAGTCTCTTCAGTACCAACATTTTACTTACAATTTGAGTGTCAATATACCTTATGGTTTTTTTAAGAGTTTTTCTGCCAATTTTCATTCTTTCAGCATTTCTTTTATATTATAAACGTTTCTTGGTAGCTCTGCCAAAGTTTCTTTCTGGCTTTTTTTTCCCCACTTTGCCTTACATTTCTTTTTCATATCGATACTTTTATACATTGTTTCACGCTGTATGTGCTGGCCTAGAGTCAGACCTTGTTTAGTTTTCTTCAGACTCACTGGCCTCCCAGCAGATTGTAGGATGTCTGTCAATTGGAATATTGCTTCCATGGAAACTGGCTTGCTGCAGAACCAAACTACAATTTCAGTTACTGAAATCAAAACTAACAAAAAGTTTATCTAGTCCTCATAGTTACAAGAACCTTTGAAAAAGTATCATTATTATGGTTTTATCTTTGAATCTGCAGCCAACTGCAGACTATACTGTTGCAACCTGGATTGTTTTCCTTAGAGCAGGTGGTACACACTAATCTGTTTTGTTAGTCTCTCCTGAAAATCCTGATGACAGTTCAGGTACTTAATATGTGATGCACTTCGTTGTGTTTTGTTTTCCCCCATAGCATTTGTAAAAGCTGTAGGGGAATGGGCTTTTCTTTTTTCAGGTTGACTTTTCCTCTGCAACATGGAAAAAACAAAGTTTTGTGGCTTCACTGCTTCTGTCTAGAATTTGAGGAAGAGAGGTAGTTCTCCACGCTCTAACTGTATCCCTGTGAGCATGTGTGGAAGAAGGAAATTTACCTGATCTTTTCTTACCAGGGAGGAGTAAGATTCTGGCCTTCTTGTTGAGCAACCATGTTTCCCTACCTAATCAGTTTGGGGGAGAAGAAGGTTTTCCAGAACACAAGCATGTTTTATACCTAATAAGTGTAAACCTATTCCAATATTTCCTTTATACTGTAACTAGTAGTAAATAATTTCACATTTTTCTACTTTTTCTAATCTTTGTGGCTTTGGGGGGTTAGGGATGGTCTTCAAAGAATGATTAAAAAATGCTGCTACTTTTGTTAAGATGTTGCTCTTTTACAGAATGACTCTTGAAATCTCAGGAGATGGAAACTTGCATGCGTACTGCCCATGTTCCAGGTCCTATTACTTCCAGAAATACAAGTCTCCAAGGGAAAGGAGAAAGTTGTATCTCCCACGTATGAAACCTATAACATGTCATCTGCAGGACTGTGTGTGTTCTGTGGAAAATGTTAAAGCCAGTAAGCTTGTTTAAAGGAGTGTGATCCTGCCTGTTAGTAATTGAGAAATGATACCAACGCTGTACTTTTTGGTTGGTTGGGGCATTTTTGGTTTTCTTTTGTTTTTATTTTTATTGTTGTTGTTGTTTTTTTTTTTTAAATCATCCATATGCAAATGGACTGGTGGTAAAAATCTTCATTTCCTTTCCCCCATTCTCCTTCAGTTGTAGTAAACATAAATACGCTTTTCTAGCCTATCAGCTTAAATGCTATTTGGAAATTTGTTGTTTATAAACCTTCAGAAAGTATGCTGTTATTTAATGACATGCAAAAATCTTTTAATCAGCATTCTTTGGAGTGGCTCAAATGCACAGCAGTGGGCCAAGTCCAAATTTACATTTAACTAAGTACTAATTAAGTGTTTTTCTTGTTTGGAGTTAAGACCCCACAAAACATGCAAAATCCTTGTATTCTTGTCTGCTTTAATGGATATGAGCTGAGTTGTTGAGGTCTGTATCTTGCTCGGGAGCAAATTTTTGATCCTGGCGTACTTAATGCATACAGTAGGAACGAGGAAGTGGACAGTATTGATCTAATGTGAAAACATCCTTTGTTTTTTGGTGTGTGGTTTGTTTTTTTCCCCCCAGTTGTTTCAGCTGTTTTCTGAAATATTTTCCCTAGTTCTATTTTTCAGTAAAGCATGTGTACCTCCCCTTTCCTAACAGGAAGGTTGGGAAGGGCTATTGCTCAGTATTAGCAAGCTGGTAATCAACAATGTAAATATGCTGGTATGGTTCAAAATGAGGCAGTACCCAGAACTGTCAGTGTATTTATGAATGTTTGGTGCCATCCAGAGTAGACTGAAAAAATCATGTTCATCTTTTCAGTATTATGTTGGAAGTGACTTGCTAATCAATTTTAATTAGCATATGCTCTTTCATTAGTTAATATTGTTTCTCAATTTATGTTTTTGAGAAAATCTGTCTAGTAGTAGAAAATGTTCACAATACTGATATTGCATATCAAATTCATCTTCATCTTGTCCAGAAAAGAGTTTCTGTGCAAGTGTTCACTTTCAAAGTTTTTTACATTTCATAGTAAAATGTATATAATGAAGTTCTAAAGAAAAAAAAATCTGTCAAACAGTGTTCTTTCAGTTGTGTTCCCTTCCTCGTTGTAATTTTTGTTCATATTCTCACTGTTTTGGGGCCTAAATTAGACTAAAAAAACCCTCAGGATTAAAAAGGGTCTCTGTCCACCCCCCTCTCCTTTCCCCCCTGCAACTTTCGTAAGTTTCCCACCGAGTCATTCTCTTCAGGGATTTTGGCCAGTCTTCCAACTAGAGAGCTTAAAACCATTATCTCCACCTGAGTAGGCATTGGGGAGCACCAGAAAGCAAATTACTCTGTGAACAGCCATGTGTCTTCATGAAAACAGCTAAGTCAGGAAAACAGTTTCTCAGAAAGAAGATTACATGTCTTTGTTTTTAGAAGGAAAGCACAGGTGATATAATTTATTTTTTTTAACCTCTCTCAGACAAATATTTTCTGCTTCTCAGTGGACATGTGGCTGTCACATGCTAGAAAATGTTAGTGAGGGAAGATGCTTTTGGTGTTGGCTCCCTGTCAGTGATGCTACCTTAGTGATGGATGGAATGTGTGATATTTGGAATCTAGTTTGTCATAGAGGAGTGTCATACAGTAAACATATCACTGGGTCTTCAGGTAGAAGTAAATGAGACTTGGTTTTTGCAAGGTAGGATAGATTTGAAATGAATGCTTCGACAAACTGATTAAAGAAAATTTTACTTAGCTGCTGCAAGTCCTTATTTTAATTAGTACATTAGCTTCTGAAATATGGCTTAAGTTTACCCAAGAGAGTTTTATAACAAGCTGATAACTGTCGGGGGGGAGAATGGTTTGTTCATTTGTTTATTTCTAAAGCATATGCATAGCATAATTTTTGGCATGTTGGGGAAAAAATGGGAGTTTTATATAAACTGCTTGGCAGTAAATCCTTCCTTTCAGCATTCAACCTTATTCCAGCTGTGAAGGTTCATGCAGTACAGCCTTGGAACTTTCTCCTACTTGTTGCAGCTGTGCTGAAGTTGCATCTCTGTAGAAGACTGTCAGATTTATCATCTGCTGCCATGTCTACAGAAGGCTTTCACCACCAGTCAGGATGCATGCTTCAATTCTCTTTTGCCAGTTATTCATTGGAGACTGAGCCTTGTGTGCATCCAAATTTGAGGCAGGTAGCTGCACTTGCTATAGCATCTGCAAACCCTTTTTTATTCAAAATGTAACTGGAGAGAGAAGACTACCACTGAAATACTTTCATGCTGTTCTGTACAGTCAGTTTTGCATTTTTCCTACCTATCACTCATTGAGCTGCTGTATTTTAGCTTAATTGCTATTTTGCCAATGCTGCTTTAAGATGATTGAAACAATTATGTTTTTCCAGATACCCCCAGTGCAGATGTTTTTGAAACGTATTCACATCTCTTAAGGTTATAAGGTATACAAAGAAATTAGAATTTTGAAGTTTTACATTGTGTCAAACTGAAGGGATTATTACCTGTGGCTTAACAACATTGAGTTCATCACTGGGCTTTTTGACCTTATAACAGTAAATGTGCAGCTTATAGGGATGAAGTTCTGCATTAAAAAATAATACCGCTTAATATTTCTAAAGTGTCATTTAATTTTTTTCCCCACAGAATTGACTTTAGTCGTACAATGTACTTTCTGAAATTGTTGGTCAGTCCTGGTCACTGCTTGAATAGACCTGTCCAGGAAAAATACACATCTGTATGTTAAATGGAATTGATTCAGGGCTACATTATGACCAAGGATTTTGCCCAACTTCTGCTTTCAGAAGCCCAGCAGAGTCCCAGTTGTAGACTATGGTTCACTTTTTGCTCTTGTTATTTTGGTTTTATTTATTTATTTATTTAAAACTTCATATGTACCTTAACTTCACATGGTGTTGAAAATAATTGATGCTTACATTTTGGAGCAATAAATTAGCGATGTGCTTCAGCAAAGTCTGCAAACTCATGCTCAGATCTACTGGTCTGTCCAGGTAGTTGGTTAGGATTGGTTTGAGCTCTGTTGTCTTGCAGCAGTGAAGGCAACAGTGCAAAACTCAACCCTTGAATGTTTGTACATAAACCTTTTTAGGTCACATCTGATCATTTTAAAATATCTTGAACTCGGTGCAGAGGTCATCAAGCATAGTTAGTTTTGATCAGAACTGGGGAAGGGGGGACAGGGAACGAGAACGGAAAGCAGAGAACTTTTGTCCAGTGTACCAGCCCTGACTGTTGGAGACCCAAATTTGACTGTGTGCCCTGAGTACTGTGTTAGAAGTCAGACTTACATGTGGTGCTCTACAATCCTGCTGTTCTAGCTGTGTGACTTGGTACCAAAGAATACACTATTAGAGGGCTACAGGTAGTGTGGATTTAGGTTATGTTCTTGCCAGTGAAGGGAACTGCACTGTACAGGTTGGAGCTTCTAACGTTGATTATGCATCTTGTTCAGTGCTGCTGCAATGAAGAGTACTTAAGTCTTTGGAGCAGGAGAAGTGTTAGAACCATCTAGGATTTCCATATATCCATAAAAGTATGATCTGCTCCTTCTGGCTGTTAGTGTACGGTTCAGATCATGAATGCTGTTTTTTTGGTTATTGGTTTTATTGTTTTACTGTTTTTTGTTTTGTTTTGTTTCGGAGAGTCAGATTGGTTTAATCAGTTTTTCAGGTGAACTGTCTTATACGCAATAATATAAACCACTACTTCTACCTCATATAAAAAGACATGAGGTGTATCATAATGAAAGTAGTAAAGGTAAAAAACTGAAGAATTTCATTAATTGTCTTAAAGACAGCTGTAACAACTGCAGAAGAAATCTTAGGAAAAGGAAGATACAGAATAGATGTCTATATCAAAATGACATAAACTTCAAGTTCTTAGAATTCTGTGAAATTGGTTATAGTTGCATTCTAGATTCAACATACAAGATTTCTGTAAGGATAAATACAAAGAAATGAAGACTGTAGAAAAGAACAAGCAAATATGTTCTAGAGAGTAAAAGGCAATTTAAAGTGTCAAAGAACCCCTCATTTTGAGGTTCAACAAGGCCAAGTGCCGGATCCTGTACTTGGTCACAACAACCCCATGCAGCGCTACAGGCTTGGGGAAGAGTGGCTGGAGAGCTGCCTGGCAGAGAAGGACCTGGGGGTGTTGGTCGACTGTCGGCTGAACATGAGCCAGCAGTGTGCCCAGGTGGCCAAGAAGGCCAACAGCATCCTGGCCTGTATCAGGAACAGTGTGGTGAGTAGGACTCGGGAGGTGATCGTCCCCCTGTACTCAGCACTGGTGGGACCCACCTCAAGTGTCCACTTTTGCGCCCCTTACCACAAAAGAGACATTGAGGTGCTGGAGCATGCTCAGAGAAGGGCAACAAAGCTGGTGAGTGGTCTGGAGAGTAAGTCCTATGAGTAGTGGCTGAGGGATCTGGGATTGTTCACCCTAGAGAAGAGGAAGCTGAAGGGAGACCTTATTGCTCTCTACAACTACCTGAAAGGAGGTTGTAGAGAGGCGGGAGTCTGTCTCTACTCCCAAGTCACAGGCAATAGGACAAGAGGAAGTGGCCTCAAGTTGCGCCAGGGGAGGTTCAGATTGGATATCAGGAAAAATTTTTACACTGAAAGGGTTATGAAGCATTGGAATGGGCTGCCCAGAGAAGTGGTTGAGGCATCATCCCTGGAGGTATTTAAAAGACGAGTTGATGTAGTGCTTAGTGGTGTGGTTTAATGATGTTTTTTTATCAGAGTTAGGTTGATGGTTGGACTTAGATGATCTTAAAGGTCCCTTCCAACCTAGGCAATTCTATGATTCTATGACTTTCTCATTATGAATTACAGTATTGTAGCATTTTATGGGAAAAGTATGCAAAAGCAGCCATTGGTACATATAAGGTTAATACATCAGAAGAGAATTGTAAGAGTTCTTGTAGCAGCTTTAAAATATAAGACCGATTTGTTATTTATGTGTGTTTGATAAGTGAAGGGCTTCAAATTTCAGGGCTCCAGTAACAGGCTGTGAAAATGTATTTGTTTGGTTTAAAAACTAAATCCTAGTTTAAAATAAACGCCTAACTTCTTGGGGTTTTTCTTTTTTTTTCTTTTTTTTCTTTTTTTTTTTTTTTTTTTTTTTTTTTGTTGCTCCTGAAGAGCAGGGAGCGGGAATCACTGAAATCCTGGCCAAATGGATTTTGGAAGCTTGGTTTTTAAGTGGAGTATGTTCCAGCCCTAGTTCTGCTCAGGAGTGCGTTTGCAATTGCTTCAGGGTGAAAAACAGGGGAACAGAAATTGGAATTGGAAGCTGCTGAAGGAAAGATTCCTACTGGGGGTGAATGCGGGAGGAAAAGGGAGGAAACAGAGAGTAGGCTGATAGGAAGGCAGGTATAAGGAACTGTGTCTGAAAAATGAAATTGGATAACCAGAGGAGGATGATTTGTGATTGCCAGCCTGCAAGTACAGAGGAAATAACGTGGGGCTTTGAGCAACCTGGTGTAGTGGAATGTGTCCCTGCCCATAGGGTTGGAGCTAGATGATATTTAGAGTCCCTTCCAACTCTAACCATTCTATAATTCTGTCGTCCTATGAAAATGGGTTAATGGAAGGAAAAGGAACACCAAGTAGAAATTAATTTACAGGTTAATAACAGAATGTTTATAAAGGTGAGAGAGAAGACATCCCAGCTGAAGTAAAGGTTGTGGAAAAGAAGCAGCTGGTGCCTGAGAAGGTCTAGCAGAAGAGGAATGGAAGTGAGGGTGAGAATCATGGAAGGCAAGATTAGGATTAGTGAGGTGATAATTGAACATGAAAGAGACCATTTAAGCAAAGTGAAGTAGGCAGAAGAGTGTAAAGATTGAGTGAGTAGAGATGGAATGTTTGACAAGGCTATTGCTATCCATTATTCCTCCAGTATTCAGTGGCTTTGAAGTAGAATGTTTTTTAATTACAGTGATGTATTTCTTTATTTGTGTGCCTTTTAGCCACATAAGCAGAGTAGAGATTATTAGTATGTTATAGTAAACTATGAAGAAAAGTATTGACTTCAGAAATTGTACTGAGTTGAATCACAGGGTATAATCATGGGTGGTAACAGTTGACCTTTGTCAGCCATCTCAAGTTATATTTTCCCTGTTTCTTAATTCTGTCTTTTAGCTGATTAAATCACTCCTCCAGATCCTTCATTCTTGCTCTTCCTTTCTGCTTCTCCCCAGCACTTATGGCTCAGCTCCTTTAATTTTAAAAGAACTGGATTAATTTAAATGTTTAAAATATTATGTCTTGCTAACCTAGCTCATTCAGACTGAAGCAGGTTAGGGAACAATTGCGGGAGCGGCCAAGGTGAGGGATGAAAGCATGCTTGACCTCTGACAGGAAACAACAGTTGGTTATGGCTAGGTTTGACAGCTCTGTGCCAGCTTGGATACTCTGCTCCTGCATGCGTGCACCTTAGTGCAGCTATTTTGTGAATATATATAAATTCACAATTTAGTAAAAGTTATTTCGATTTTCTTTTTTTATACAAACTCCGTAACATTATGCTCAGGTTATGCCGATTTTTTAATGTATTACAATATTAACAGATAAATATATTATCTGTTGATACAACCTAGCTTAAAGACTTTTTCTGGACAAAATTTGGTGACTCGTTCCTAGGTGACAAACCTATTATTTTCAGACAGCGCAGAAAATAAAAGGCTTTTTACTTTTGTCAGTCAGGACTTCTTAAAAATCTTGAGATTTCAGCACTTTGGCTTTGTGTTCTGTCAGTTTGGTTTTTTTGGTGGTTTGTTTTTGTGGGCTTTTTTGTGGGGTTTTTTTAGTCTCCTAAAGTTGAGTGCTCAATATATTCCCTCTTAACACTATGATTCTGAGTCCTGTGGATTTCTTTTAGCTGCATCCTTGTACTTCTACTGTTAAGTTTCTTCACTTCTTGATATTCTTTGTGTTTTGTTCTTGGTTAACATTTCCACATGATACATGTAAACCGTGACTTTAGGAAAAAAAAAATAATCCTGTTAGTATTGCAAACTTAAAATTAGCCAGGACTAATTAGTGAGTGTGACTCTTAAAATTAGCAAGTGTGACTCTTTCCACCTTTCCTGTTGATGTGCAGTGTGAATACTATAACCAGAGTGGCTTTTTAAATCTGCCATCTAGACTTGAAGGAGTTACATAGAAGTCAGCATACAGTTGTTAAACTGGCAATGATTTCCTATATTGTATCCTTGCAGTTTCCTTGAGCAAGGATAGGATTGTACAAGGTTACCATAGAATTCAGCTTGCAGTGCTGCTGTTGTTGATGGCACATTACAAAGAAAGAGCACTTGATTAAACATTGTTGGAAGGATGTTGCCATATAGAAATACCAATTTTACAAATACAAACCTGGAAATTACCTTCTACTTAAGTGCAGCTTTTCTGTAAAAGAACTTTCTGTATAGATATAATAAAAAAATTAGCCATTGTTCACATAGTATTTTTGTATACTGGCTTAGCAGAAATCAGGCTTTGTAATTTTTACATTTCCTTCTTAAAAACATGCAAGATATTGTGATGCCACTCAGCTTTCCATGTCTCTCTAAAATTGTCTGATGGTTTTATCTGTCCCTGAAAAAGAAGATTCCAGTGTATGGATGTAGTCAGAGGATGAGTTTTTGTGTCAATCAGACAGTTGTTTATATTCAGTGTAACAATAGGAAATGGTGCTCTGTCCCTCCTCCCCACAGACTTTTTTTTTCTGTCTTTTATGCTGCTGGAGAGAAGCAGGTGGTTGTCAACTCTCCGCTTCAGACTAATGAGACTGGAGATGCTTAATGTATCAATAGTATGAATGCAGTACAAACTCTCTTGCTGCTAGCCTGTTTAAATGTCTGAAGATTTATGGGTGAGAAAATGAAGAATATCCCCTTTTTGCTGTGGCAGTTTCCTTTCCCATATGGTGACCCATCACTTCAGACGCAGCAGGATGGATAAGTAATATCTGTGTTGCATTGTTCCTTTGGCAAAATGAAGAACCTTGAAGACTCAGATAAGTGAATGAGTGTGTATGCTCACTACGTGTGTGTTGTCAGGCCACTGCAAACATAAAGTAAAATCGATTTCATAGAATCTTTCAGATTAAAGGGCCCTTGAGAGGTTGTCAGTCCAATCTGCTTGAGTAGATTGCTCAAGGCTTTGTCCACTTGGGTCTAGAAAAGGATGGAGAGCTATAATTTCCCTGCACAACCTGTTCCAGTGCTCAATTATTTTCCTAGGGAAAAAATGTTTTCCTTGTATCCAGATGGAACATTCACTGTTTCTCTTTATGACTGTTGTGGCACATTCTTCCACTGTATACCTAGGCAAAGAGCTTGACTCTGTCTTCTTGATAGCCTCTTAGGTGTTGCAAGACTACTGCAAAGTACCCTGTTAAGCTTTCTCTTCTCTAGGCTATACAAGCTCATTTTCCTTAGCTTGTCCTTATAGGCTGAGTGTTTGAAATTTAATTGGATGTTAGATTTGTCAGATTTTTTTCCAAGGACCTTTGGTTCCTATTTGCAATTGGCAGATCTATATCTTTTTTTTTTTTTTTCTTATGAAAAAAAATTAAAATTATGGTAGGTGATGGGACAGCAAGGGATATTGTCTATCTAGACTTCAGGAAAGCCTTTGATACTGTCTCCCATAAGATCCTTATAGAGAAGCTGATGGAGTATGGGCTGCATGAGCCAATAACAAGTTGTATTGAAAACTAGCTGAATGGATGGGCCTAGAGGATGCTTACAAGTGGCATGAAGTCTAGGTAGAGGTCAGAAACTATGGATGTACCTTAGGGGTCATTACTGGGTCCAATCCTCCTTAAAATCTTCATTAATGATCTTGGCAGTGGGGCAGAGTGTACCCTCAGCAAAGTTGCAGATGACAGCAAACGGAGGAGTGGTTGATAAACCAGAGGGTTGCACTGTCATCCAGAGAGTCTTCGAGCAAAGGCTGGAGCAATGGGCTGACAGGAACCTCGTGCAGTTCAGCAATGGGAAGTGTGCAATGTTGTGCAGGCGGGGAGAAACAACCGCATGCATCAGTACATCCTGGGGGCTGACCAGTGGAAAGCATCTTTTCAGAAAAGGCCCTGTGATGGTGCTGGTGTACATCAAGTTGAACATGAGACAACAGTATGCCTTTGCAGCAAAGAAGGGCTGATGGTATCCTGGGCTGCCTTAGGAGGAATGTTACCAAGCGATTGAGGGAGAAGAGAGGCAATGGGCACAAACTGAAACACAGAGAGCTCTGTACGAACATCAGGAAACATTTGAGTTTTTTTTAATTGTGAGGATAACTGAGCACTGGGCACAGGTTACTCAGAGAGGCTGTGGAGTGTCCATCCTTGAGATCTTTAAAAGCTGGTGGATCTCTGCAGCTGCCTGTAGGTGGCTGTACTTGAGCAGGGAGTGGTGGACCAGATGACCTCCAAAGGTTCTTTCTAACCTCAACCATTCTCTGATTCTTTGTACATGATTTAGAGAAGTAGATAGTACATATCATGCTTTTGAAAGCTCTGTGGCAAGTTTCCTTAGCAGGAGGCTGAAGACTTGAGTTTTTAATGGGATCCAGCTCAGGTTTGCATGTGACAGCTGCTTTTGATGTTTCTGGGTGGGGAACAGCCTGTGATACCATATTAAATATCCTCCAGTTTATAAAAATAGTGGGAATGGGATGCACAGTTCTATACGCTCCGGTTTGCTGTGATCAGAAATATGTTGAAAATCTGGCTATTAAATACCTTTGTCATCTTAAGGTGGATCTTCCATTTAGTACTGGGAGTTATCAGGCAGCATTCCAGACCTCATACCCTTCTAAACCTGGGGGCACACACAGCTTCCAAAACATTTGGAACAATTTCTTATGATGCCTCAATTCCTAATTGCTACCTCTTTCACTATGGGTGTATGACAGTCCTTTCTCCCACAGCGTGGTGCTATTGTGTTTAGCTTTATAAAGCTAGCAACAGAACTGAAATAAATCATTCTTTAAAAAGGTATAAGATAATAGTGCTACAGCTAAGAAGGATCCTAATACTTTTCCCCTTCAGAACACCACATTCCAGTTGTGTTTGTTATAGTAGAAGCTGTGAGCATGGGCAAGGCTTTCATGGAGTTATGTGCTAGTAAACCTAATTATTGTTGAAGTTTTAATGGCTTCACAGCCTCCTCATTTTGCATTGTATACAGAAGCAAGAAGTGGAATGGTTGTTGAAGGTTGTCTTTCACTGCATCTGTCACAGAAACCTGAATGAATATGCATGTTGGTCAAAGATTATTTTTTTTATACGGACTCCTACAGAGAAGGGAAGTAGTAACTGTAGGTGAAACACCTGGGGTACAAGGTAGTTTTTTTTCCACTTCAGTCTCCACCAAGTTAATGTAGATGTTTGACTAGGTGGTTGGACCACCTTAACTAAATCAGAAGTGAATATCCTTCGGCACAGGAGTGGGAAAAAATGAGCTTAACTTAAAACCATTATTTAATTTTGTTTAATTGTAAAGTTGATTTTCCCCTTTCCTCCCCTTCAAATGATTGTGGAATTTAAACAGAGATGTTAAACCAGTGGGATGTTGTACTAAGATACACCTCACACTGAAAGTGAGACGTAGTAAACTCAGCTCATCATTAATTGTTTTGTTTCCTGTAACAAAATGTGCCCAGCTGCTTGTGGTTCAAAAAATAATTGTCAGTTCTGCTTCTTCTGTTTTTCTTTTTCTTTTTTTTTTTTTTTGCTTTCTTAATTGTAAAGCAAGAATTTGTGTTTCCTGAGAGGAAGTTGTTTCTTAAGACTTTGATTTACACTAATGTGGCCATAAGTGATTCTAACAGAGCTTTCTTTGATTTTTATTTTTTTGTGTGTGTGCTCTTCAAGTATCTTCCTTTTTAGCCCATTGCACACACTGAGTTCAGATACTTTTTTTTTTTTTCTTTTTTAAACATGTTTTCATCACATTCTTCTCTTCTGAGTTGCATCTTTCTGCCTGCAATGACATCTCTGCAGCAGTAATGCTTACTCTTCTCTGTTTTAGCCACGTGGGTCTGTGATTTTTAAGCCTCTCTCCTGTTACTGAGACTCGGTGCCAAAGACCAAAATTACCTTATTTAAATCCAGTTACAAAAATGTATTAGTTCTTGAATTTGGCTTGCTGATTTAGTATGCATATACAGGCTTTTACTTGAAGGTGATGTAATGAATGGCTTTTTTGCTGGGATTGTTTGTTTGAATTCATGACATCCTTTAATTTAACGTACTCTGTGGTTATTAAAGGTGTGAAGGGCTTTCAAGAGTAGTGTTGGTAACAAACTTAATTGGGTGTTGCTTAAGCTTTAAAATGTTTTGAAGAAACTGAGGCTTATGCAGTTATTTTTAAGTTATTGCATCTTAAATAAACAAATCTTCAAATAACTGTTAAATAAGCTAATAAGACTTATCTGGCCTTCACCATGTTTATGCTATAAATAGATCTAAAGCCAGTCCCTGGCAGCAGGCTGCTTAACAGGCTTCTGTGTGGCTTTACGGCTAGAGCTGTGTATGTCTGGGAGACCCACCTGGTGAGTAAGCTCATTTTTTAAATGGACCTTTTTTTCAACGGTGAAAGTGAATAAGAAAAGAAGTAAAATTTATAGTCATGGGAAAAGAGGGAGGGGGCTGGGTCCACCTAGTGATTGTAGCTCTTCTAAAATCTTTTAAGAGTTAACAGCATGCCTGTGCTACTTCAGTAATTAGATAATAAATTGATCATCAAATACCTAAGGAGTATTCAGTTTTTCTCTAAGTATACCACACTTAACACATCACAATTGGTCTAATTTCTTCAGTGGTTGAAAAAGACATAAGTAAAATTTTGACACGTAAAAGAGTGTAAAAGATCACCTGCTCCAAAATTGCTACTCAAGAAGAGTAAGCAGAAAATACTCTTCCCTTAGTGAAATTATACTTGAGCATGTGTCCCAATTTAGGGCACAAATAAGGTAATCGGAAAGAATGTCCTCAAAATTTGCTACACTGGAAGGGGAGACCAGAGATCACCTAGACTGTTTTAGATATCTAATTTAATTTTTTAGAGAAATATTAAGGTAATAGAGGAGTGGGGAGATTGAAGTAATTTTCTTACTGAGAGATAGAATTTAAAAATCTTTTCATGAGAGCATGATGCTATTTCATTTAAGTGAGGCATTTGATGAATAGTTAGGTCTGTATTGTAGTGTATTGTAGTGTAATTAGTGTATGTTTGGATTCATTTCTGAATCTGCTTAAAGTGAGTATACATATATAGAAGTGGCCAAAGTGCATCAAAATTTTTCTCTAATATGCATTATCCATAAAAACAAAACCCCAAGATAGGTATTTGAGATTATATACTTTCCACTGTAAATGTTTTATACAAAGCAGCATGTCTTGTTTTCTGTACAGAGAGTACAGTGACAAGTGGAGGGAGGAATTTCATGAGAGACAAAACAACTTCTTGATTAACAATGCCAAGATTTCTGTTTAGCGGCCAGTAGTATTGAAACCTGTCAGTTATATGCTGCTGGAAACTGATTTTGCTTTTGTACATAATGCTGGGATTAGTTGTAGGAGCCACTTGCTTAGAAGTATTGACCGCTTAGGACATTAGGCATGTTTCTGACTTCCAACCCAGTCACACAGAACTTTAATTCTAAAACAAAATTACTGAAACTAGCAGCTTGGAGACTAATAGTATCTTGTTATGTTTGTGAGCTGAAAAGTAGTAAGGCAGCAAATAATTTGGGTAAAGCAGAGGATTTTTTTTATCTGTGTTCCTTTCTGCAAAGAGTGTTATGGATGCATGCGTGCATTTCCTCTGAACATAATTTGTTTGGGGTTTAAGGAGATGACTATAGCCTTAATGCCAGCCATGATATAGAAAATTATATTATTTTGTAACAAAACTGTCTTGTAATGTAATTATGGTAAAGACTTTTAATATTGGTACATAAAGACAATTAATTTCATGAGCACATATCCCCTCCCAATCCTGAAAAGTACCGCTTTTGCAAATACAGAGGGAAATAAAGAAATTAGTTTCACTGATAAATGGAGAATGTATTATTTGGGCATTTTACTTAGAACTTTAATTTTCTTTTAGTGTAAGATAAGTAAGAAATAAAAAAGATACCAATTTTTCAGGCTTGGCTCTAAATTGATATCACCATGCACCGTATTCTACAGTTGCATTCTGTAGTTTGTATTCTGTGTGCATGTAAATAAAATTTACAAGGTATCTTATAGTGTCTTTTTGAAAAATGTCTAGTACAAATTTGTCAGAAGGTTCATCTTAGAACATTATGGAGAAAAATAAATGTTTGTCATTGCTTTCTTGTACTGCATTGGGAACTCTGTGTACTTAAAATTAAACCTTGTTAGATTTTTTTGTGAGGCTTGAACTTTTGTAAGAAACAGAGAACTGTGTGTTGTTTGCTTTATGTTTCCCTAAACTGATGTATTTTACCATACACATTTTATGATCAATGTGATCTGTGTACGAAATACAAATGTAAGATGTATTAGCGACAGGAGCATCTCTAGCAGAGGCGAGCACATATTATAATTAATCAGGTTCTATTTTTTTGGAAATGGTGTGACTTAACAATATGGGCAATGTTTAAACATATAGTAATGCTTTATAGCACAGTGCTTGAAACAGTAATTTTAGTGGTTTCATTTCTTTTGTTTAAGGTTCTCTAAGCCCAAGGTTGTGGCGTGAGCAGATGCTACTTATGAATGACCAGACCATTTTCAATTAAGTGAAAACAGAAATGAAATAGTTTCCAGTTCAGCTTCCAGTGAGCAGTGATTCTTTAATATAAAACAACAGTGCTACTGTTTTTGATTGCAAGCACAATGGTGTAAGTTAGACACAATGACAACTTTCTTGACAACTTTCTTAACTCTTGAGTTTTTCTTCTTTTTAACTTTACCTGTAACTGCTTTGCTTATATTCCTTATGGATCTGTTAATCTTTCTGTTCAAAACCGAAAACTAATTTGAGATACTATGTAAAAGTAGATGTGAATACATACCAAACATATAGACTTTGTTAGATTTGATGATCTTAAAGGTCTTTTCCAACCTAAATGATTCTATGATTCTGTAAATGGCTAACAATCATTAAAGTGCCTGTGGAATTCCTGTATGTTTTCCAGGTAACTATTGCATGCTGTCAAAATTGCTGTGCTGCTACTGTGAATTATAATAAGCTGATCTCCATACATCTTCTCCAACAGCTAAAATAAATCTTAAAGTAGTACTGCAATGCTTTTCTAAAAGCATGATTAAAGCTGCTTTTTATGACTAAAGCTCCTGTGCATGAGCTGTGACCTAAATGTTCATTTGTTTAAAAACAGTTAAACAAAACCAACAAAAACCCCAAACCCAACAAACCAACCCCACAACAAAACAAAACCCCACAAACACAGGCAGTCCCTCCCCAAATAATACACTTTTTGTGTTGAAGAGTCGTGTTCCATATGTACGGAAGTTCTACAGTGGTTCAAGTAATAACATTATGGTAATCATAAGGAGTACCTGCAGAACTTTGTTCTATGTATTTACTTTTAAATGTGTCTCAAATTAAACTACTTTGCTCTGTAGGGGGCTTTATTTTGTCATGGCTGTTAAGAGTAGCATCTTATTTTCTGTGTGAGATACACAGACTATGGTTATCTAAACTCTTTTGTAACAGTGTGTAGTTTTTCTAGTATGTCCGTGTCGCTGACAGGTGGTTAAAACTGGACCAGAGGAGAGAGTGCTCCGTTTCGTGTCATTTGATGTAATCATTCCATTCTATGACATTTTGGGAGTTAATGAGAGCTACTTAATTCTGTTTCTGAGACAAAACTATTGGTTGCCTATAATTTTTACTAGTTGGAACAAGTGTTTTGGCCTTAGACTTTGTGTGTGTTTTGGGAATTTAATATTGTTAGAATAACTGCTTGTTCATGCTATAATATTCTAACAAAATTGGAATGCAATCAGTAAAATGCATGTTGTTATGGGATTAAAGGTACATTAAACTCTACTGTCAGAACTCATTAGAGGAAGTATTGTCTGAATGCTTTTTTAAACCTGTGTGAGTAGGACTTACATAACTTCTTTCTACAAACACTATTCTTTCATAGCTGTTATGGTCTAAGCATATTATGCTATTGCTTATTTTCTTTGATATTGGTAACAGTAAGGCTATCGGATAAACAGTAAGACTATAATTCAGATATACAGGCATTTAGTAGATTTCACCATTTTTGGATTATAGCTTACTTTATTCCTGCAGTTAAAATACTTTGGGTAAATTGAATTACTCCTTGTTTAAGTAGAATTCCGTATTGTCTTTTCCAAATACATAATAAAGATATACAATATAAAGTATCTCAAGGTTATTTGGAGGTAACTTAGGGTTGATATTTTTACTATAAAAAATTCTTTCAATGACTTGCATTGCTTTTACTAAAAACTGTGCCCTGCTGGTGCTTGTACTTATGAGTTGAGTTGAGAAATATTATATCAATATATATAAGCAAAGTTACCTTATTGATTTTTTTATAAGCAAAACAGGACTGTGTTTTAAATTTCCAACATTCTACATTACTGTGTTACTGGTATTATCGGTACATACCTCTGCAGTTTAAAGCTGATCAAGCAGTACCTGGGTTTGGTTCTGAACTCTGGTAACAGTAGGTTGCTGTTTAATTTGAAGTCTGACCCTTCTAACTGAAGAACAGAATGACTTGACTACATGAAAATTAGCATACATTTTTTTCAAGAACAAATGTACAAGAGTGGAAATCCCTTTCTGCTTGCAGTGTAGGTTGTTTCACAGTAAGGTATATTTTTGCATATTTCCAATGTGAGTTTTCGGTTTCTTTGTAACAGAAAAATATTTTTTTAATCAGGAGACCTGAAATATGGGTGTGTCTCTTGTTATTATTTTATTTCACATCATGAGTGCTCTCTTGAATTAAGGCTCTTGATTGTCCAATCTGAATATGCTTTGCTGCATTTTACATTGTGGAGTGATCTCAGAGCATGTGAACTGAATTATTTTTGAATGAAACTAAACTGACTAATGTGCTCTGAAGGTGAATGTAATGTTACTAATGGGTATTTAATCAATGGGACCAGACTAGAGCTAGTTCAGAGCAAAACCCCTGAAAACACTTCTGGTATGAACGTTTGGATTCTCAATACTCTTTCACTCTACCAGTCCATTCCTATTGCACTACACCTCTTGCTACTGTAGACTTGTGCTCTGGTACATAATTTTAAGTGTGTTTTTGACAGGAGAGATGTTGCAGAATGTTCATCTTTAGCTGTCCAAGTGAATTTGAGAAATGGTTTTATCTCTTAGGTTGTCTTTCTTTTCAGATATATATGGTACCCAACTTCCATTACAAATTGATTTACTGAACTTTTTTAGAGCACGTGAATTGCAATGGTAATAAAGTATGAGGGATGTTGGGATGGGTCGTGGTTGTATTGCTTTAGGTATTTGACTACTACCATTTAAAGGTAGGGAGCTATGGCTGCTCTGAAGCGAGTGGGAAAGGGCAGGGATACCAACTTCTTCCAGTATTACCTTCACCATAGCCCTGCTTTCCGAAGAGGGTAAGCACATGCGTTTGACTTGGTTAGCTTGGACCGATTTAACCTCATTACATTTTGGTCATATCTCAAACCAGAAAAACAGAGGTGAAAGTTTCATTATTAATGGTCTATTTATATAGAGCTTGCCCTTCACTTAAAGACAAACTTGGGCATTGTCTTGCATTGCCAGAGTGTGGTTTCTTATTGAAATGAAACTGTTGTGTGGGGTGTGTCTGCTTTGGAGGGTCCTTCAGCATATAGGCCGTGCGGCTGTGCTCTGGGTCCTCTGCATGGCAGTGGGCAGGTTGAAGGTTACCAAAGGAGCTTTTTCTAAAGGTTTCTAGAGAATATGGTAGTTTTGGGTCCTGCAAGGTGGATAACAGAAGAACTGTCATGGTTCTGTCAATCTTCAGGAACACACAGAAGAGAAGAGTTTTAAGCTCTTGCTACGAAGTTCTCCCGATATGAAGGAAGTCTGAGGAGATTCTAATCTGTTGCTGTATAGGCAGCTCTATTTGTTTTCATAGCTTTCAACATAACTTTTACAAACAGTAGAAGAATAGAACACGCTGAGAAAAGGATCATCCTCCATTTGTATTTTCTCTTTATTGGTAAATTTGTGATATTCATGGTTCTTTCCCAAGTGTACAGGGAAGTACAGGAGCTAGCTTTTTCTCTGTTGGTATCATAGGACTGTTTATATTCCAAATTAAAACCTCATTAAACTGCTGTTTTGTTCCCCCGAAGTGGTCTTATTTGCTCTCAAGAGAGCATTTGGAAACTTAATTTAGTCAGATTATGATGTGGCTTTTAAAATATTTGGGTTTTTTTTGGAGAAATAAAATAAAAAAAAAAGGGGGGGGGGGAGGGAGAGGGATTCTTCTTTATAATATTGATAGATGGCAAACTGCTGTAGCTCTATATTTCACTCACACCTCTTGAAGAATCGAGAGGTGAAGGAGCAATGTCCCCCGTGATTTTCTTTTTCAACTGATATCAAGGATTTACCTAGGGAAAGGGAACATAAATACCAGATACCATTCTATACCTACAGTGTGCTCTTATGAATATGTATGCAAATCAACATAGAGACATGACTGATTTTCAAAGCCTTTAGCACACTGTTTCTGTAACAATTTCAAAAATAAGACTTCTGTGGTACTCAGAACTTTTTTATGTGTATATATATATATCTTGCCTTTAAATAACTGTTAGCTGTTGGAAAATAGTCTGTATTTTAAATGTATTCTACTGTTTCATTTCTGCTGGCTGTAGAGGAATTTTTTTTTTAACTGAAATTCAGTGCCTGGTGTTCCTAGATAGAGATCTGATGCACAACATAAAAATATTGATTAAATATTTTTGTAGGATTGTCTTTTTTAAGATTGTGATCTGAAGCTAAACTTTCTTCAATAGATGAGAATGACGAATGGAGAAACAGAGGATATGGGATATTACTGTGCATTCTAACCAAAAATCCAAATCTGCACTTGACTGAAATACAATAAAGAAAGTCTTTATTATAAATCATAAATATAGACTTTACAAAACTGAAATGGGCTCCTTCTTATTGCTATTTAGCTTGCAGTTTGTAGAAGAGTTTTCTGTGTGCTAAAGACAGTTATTCTTGAGAATTACACAGCAGTGATTGCCTGGAGGGATGGTAAATTTCAGTAATGCACTGAGTTTACAGTTTTATTGGGATTTAATTTTTTTAACTTTCCTGAAAAAGCAAGACAATTTCTATTTCTACTAATGCACAGATTTTAGCTAACAAGTGAAAAAAATAAAGAATGGAGGGCAGCTAACGAAAGAGGTTTTATCAGTAGACAAGCTGACAGGGTATCAAAGTCAATCCTGCCGAATTGTTTTTTACTGTTCTCCGAAGCTAAACCTTGAGGTACTTCATAGACGTGAGCACTTTTCTATCTTAGCAAACTAAGATCTGTGACTGAATTTTGCTCAGCTATAACTTTTATAGGATGGATTAAATTGTTTGATCAGCAACTGCATTGTTGATAAATCCTAAACACTATCGAATTTCATATCAGGTCTTAAATTATTGGGCTTTTGCATCATTGTCAACCCATTAAACAAGATGTTTTTGTGCTGGTGTGCGACGATCAAAATATGTAACTTTAAGGTAGGGAAGATTTATACCTCAGACATCTGTGTTTTATGCAAGAATGGAGGAACTGAAAACTTAAAACTTAATGATGCTTTATCAGGCTTTTTTTCAGAATGAAATAACTTTATCTGGTAACTTTCTGTTGTGACCATGAGTTCACGTGCATACTTGGGCTATGCAGAATAAGAACTCCAGTAGAATTGAACATAGAAGAATGATCTGAGCTATTTAATGATGGCTTAGTAATTCAGTCTCAGATTCACTTAATTTTCAGAGAAGAAAACTAGATTTCAAGTGTTTGCAAGAGAGTTGACTTGAACATATATTGGAATTGCTTTGGCATATCATGTTTAAACTGTCTGTGTGTACATATACAGGGGAAGGTGTGTGTGTGTGTATACATTGTGTATGTCTAATGCCAATTTATATCATTAATAATGTATGTATTCAACTACCTCAGCTGAAATTCCATGGAAAGGCTTGATCCAGCTTGGATATATCCTTGAAGTTGCTGTTATTTTGAGTGAATGTTTTCATTATTATAGCAGTTTTTCCAGGGAGTTGGGTATAGGAGTTCCTCATGGTATGCAGGAATCACTGCTCTAAATATGTTCCCACACGTTCATTTTGATGTGAAACTTAGTTTAATACTATCAGCCAATAAAGTTTCCATCTGCAGGGGTATTGCTGGGCTTCTAATTTATGATTGATTATAAGAGTTTATCTGGGGATGCCACAGACACTAAAGTAAGTTGGAAACTAAAATACACAGCTGAGTTAGGAGCAAAGCTCTTATTCTGACAGCAATCTGAACAAGTAGATTTTGTATCTAAACGACTACATACATAACAGCCTCATCAAAATTTCCTTTTAATTCTGATATTGCAAGATGACAAAGCTAATTTCTGACATAAGGTTTTTTTCTTCTGTTGCTGTGTATTTGCCATCATTCTTTGATTTTTATACCTAGTCAGGTAATCTACACAAAGTATGTCTCCAGCTCTCATTCTCTACTGAAGTCTAGGGTTGTGATACTGCTTTTTGCCTTGCTCTTTTCTCTTGGGAACCTGAATTTCACCATCTCATGGTCCTACAGCAGCTAATCTGGCCCTGATCTCTTTGAGTTCTGTCTTGTTTGCAAGTGTCAGGTATCAACAGACCATCTGCCCTCATTGATAATAACTTCCTGACCCAAGTGATTGAGAAACCAGTGTACTCTAGAAACCTCCTGGATTGCATGCACCCTGCTGCCTTGTCTCTCCAGCAGATACTGGGGTGTTTAAAGTCCACCATGAGGACCAGGGCCTGCAAACATGAGGCTTCTTCTAGTTCTCTGAAAAAGACCTCATCGGCTTCATGGAATAGATCTCCTGGAGGACATGTCAAAACATATGGAAGGCAGAGAGGTGATTAGAGACAGCCAACATGGTTTTACCAAGGGCAAGTCGCCTGACTAATCTAGTTAGTGAACTTCTATGATGGAGTGACTGCATCAGCGGACAAAGAAGAGTTACAGATGTCACCTACCTAGACTTCTGTAAGGCCTTTGGTACAGTTCCCCACAACATGCTTGCCTCTAAATTGGAGAGATATGGTTTTGATGGATGGATGGACTATTAGATGGGCAAGGATTGGCTGAGTGACTGTGTCCGAAGAGTTATAGTCATATTTTTACATATTTGCAAGTAGGTTTGTACAGTTATTTGAAAACCCTGCCAACAGGAAGTTGCTTTCTGTGGTTGAGCAATACTGTATATATTCTTTGTGATTTATAGCACTTCTTTTTCTCTTTTTCTATCTCGTTTAATTATTTTGACTGGAGAAACATAATGGAGAAAAAATAGTACGATGATTTGATTTCTTCTTCCCATTTCCCTCTCTCCCACCATCAACTGTCAGCACTTTTCTCCTCATTCACTTTTTTCTACACATTGCCTTTCTTAACAGTTAACTTCTGGTTCTGTTTTGTTTAGCCCTAATTCATCTAAAATATGGTTAGACTTAAATTTACAATGAAATTTCTATTATAAAGCAGGAGAGTGCTATGGCAGGGTTCTGTAGCACATGTTCATACCTTTAGTCCAAAAGCAATTGGCAGTTTTAAGTCCTAGTTTTTTTCAAATTTGTAACCTCACTGTTTGAATACCTGGGATTCTTCATAGCTCAGAGAATGCATCATCATTCAAACCATAGTACTAGCTAAATTCTCTGGTTTCATCCTTTGTTTTTAAATGACAGGGAAGTTGGTGTGGATATGTGCTTACTCCTTCATGTGTACATAACCTAGAACAAAGCTGGAAGCTGCATTTCTGGAAGCTGCAGGTAACAGTTGCCACCAGTTACTTTTGAAGCCAAGCAAGCTAAGCTTGGGAATGCCTCAAATAGACAGCAGGAAGTTTCTTACTGAACAGTCTCCTCTAATTCTTTTTTAGGACTTCTACCTGTATCACTGGATTTTATTATTTATTTTTTTTTTTAGAACATCAGTACACAGGTGTTTTGGTGCTTTGAGACAGTAATTTAGGGAATTAATTTGATTCTGTGGTTCAAATCAGGGACCACATTATTTATCACTGCAGTTAAAATCAGTTTTAGTTTCATTTGAATTTAGAGTGATATAACTGAAGGAATATTGCGACTTTCTGCTTGTTGGTGGGAGAATATGTAAGGAAACAAGCTGAGATCTACTCTTGGACCCAAGATGTTGCTCATCTGCCTCTTCTTGTTTCACAAGAAGCTGGTATCTCATGTTTAAATGCTTAGGGTATTTGTTACTTTCATAAAAAACAGTGATCAATTTCCCTACTATACTTATATAACAATATGCCTTTCCAATTATTTAGTAAGGTCAATAGCCCTATTTAGTTTTAAAGGTTTTTCTTGTAGCTTCATTAGCTTTTCCAAAGACATCTTCGATTTTTGAAGTTAGTGAGAGATATGATATTTCTAAATGAACTACTAAAAAGTAACTTGTTTGAAGTTTAGAAAAGGGCTGAACTAGTACAAGTGGTACTTGTTTATTTCGTAGAGGTATCTAGTCTGTTGAGATGCAAATTGTGCTTAAAAAAAAAAATCTTAAAAACCAAAAAAACCCACCCTGACTTTGAACAGTAGTTTATATGCATTAAATATATAAAAATACAAGGAACTGTTCAGAAACCTAACAGACCCAGATGGAAAAGAGAAACTAAATTTTCTTATCTTCTCTATGTCAGATTTTTCATTCTAGTACATTATTGAAAGCATCAGAGTTCAAGAAGTCAGAATTCATTCATTTCTTCCCTGAGGAGAAAATTCGACAACCTTCTATAAATATCATAACCAGGAAATTTTTCCCCAACATTCAGCTGATATTCTTAATAAATCCTGTAATCCTGCCATAATTTAAAATATTATCAATCACACTAAAGGCTGGTGATTTGAGTCATAAATTCGATTTCTGAAATATTGGAAGTCTTTCAACATCTTTAAAAGAAAACCTAGGTACCTAGCTATTTATGTTTTCCTTCACTTCATACATGATCTTGATGACAACTTATGAAATTTAATACTAATATGCATACTTTTGAGACACATGAGACAGACTTTCTTTTCAGGATACTTTTCGTTTTCATAACACATTAAGCTGTTTGGCAGTTCAGAGGCCAAACTCCTGTAAGAAGTACAGGAAGCTGTCTGTCTGGATTAAGATTTTTTGGATAATTTAGCTTTACTATCAGTGATGCACTGAAGAATTTTCTCACTTAGAAACTAGGTCTCTCTCGTGGACCTCAGTAACTACTATTTATTGGTTCCAAAGGGTCTTGTGAATTGGTATGCATATAGAAATGTCCTTGAGGCTATGCTTTTAAGTGACAGCTACATTAAACTGAGACTTTATTATTTTTTTTAATCAAAATTTAAATGTGGAGCTGCACAGGAAGCAGTTTAGATTGAACTGATTACCAGAATAAATTCTGTTTAAACTCAGGTATTGGTTTTGTGGGAGATACCGATTTTGAGTATATGTATGTGTTTTAATAACATTGTTTTGTTTCATCATTGCTATCTTTCCAGTTGGAGGCTTAACTTATGTAGTGTTAGCAAATTAAATGGGACTCTTGTTCTTCGTAAGATATGGGGAAGAGAGAGGCCCTCAAAGAATTTCTGAACCTTTTGCATATACTGCAGTATAAAGGTGATACATTCTCAATTTTGAGAAATGTCATGTTTTATGACAGACTTAATACAGTATTTAAATGAACTTATTTCCATAATAGTTTCCATAGGTTTTTCTCTGCTTCTGTAGTGGCTCATGCAAGTTGTCTTGAACATGTAGGAGACTTCTGATTTTTGAACAGGTCAGTGTTGGGGCAGCTGAATTAGTGGTGGTGTATTCCAAGCAATGAGAAAACCCCTTCTATCAGTCAGATCTGCTAGTGCTTCCATCTCACTTTTCCTCTTGTAGTTTGAGTTGCTGTTTCCTTTAACAATATGGTAAATGTGAAGTATTCCATATTGCACTAAGGAAGAAATTAAAATGGAGCATTCAAAGAGGAAAGAGTGAAAAAAGTGAAGGTTTGTCATTGGTCAATTTTGGATTAGTTGTCTGTCAGGTTATTCTAAAAGAAAAAACACTAAATTGAACTGTGCTGATTAGTCTATGCTTTTTTTTTTTTTTTTATGCAACATTGAGGATAATTGCTGCAAAGGAAGATCTGGACATCATCCAGAAAGGAAAAAACCCAAGGACTTTATCAGCGGAAATTATGAAGTTCTAAATACAGGATTCTCCACTTGAGAATGGAAAAACTAGTAACAAGCTTTGGGGTAGGCTAAGGCTGATTGGTTGGAAACAACTGAGGAGAAGAATGCAGCTATATTAGGTGGCTATATGATGTGCGTGTGGATAAGGCAAGTCTGGGATTGTACCAGGCACAGTATTTCCAGCAGCAGAGAAGAAAGCCTCATTAACATTGTGCAGAGTTTTGCGAAGACTTCATCTTGAGTGCTACTCACGGTTCTGGTTGCTTTTGATCAAAAGAAATTGAAGCTCATCATAAAAAAGTGTATTTTCTTAGGCTTGGCAAAATCTGTGAGTGAAAGAGAGAAGAGGAAGTAGTATGTAAACTCAGTTTTGTTAGCAGAACTAATAGATATAAAGCAGCCATTAATAATCTTAAAGTGGAAATTTAAAATAGAACCACAATGCAAGAGAGAGAGATGATGTAGGGAGCGGTTAATGCATGTAAGTTCAGCTGAGGGTGTAATCTCATGAAGGAGTTTTTGGCAGCAGTTGTGGCTGACGTTGCCATTCTTCTTTCTCATCTTGCTCTGTGTGCTGTGCGGTATCGAAAGCACTTGTAGTTCCAAGACAAACTGTGCACAGTGGAGCCAGCTATATGTGGATTTACCTAACACTTTCACAGTAGATGAGTTCCTTTGCTTCATTGCGTGAATGCCACAGATGCTATATTAGTGCAGGTCCTACAGGTGGCTGTTGGACCATATGAAAAGTCATTGTGGTCTGAGTCTAGATTCCCTTTCAGCAGTACCACTGCTTAAGCATCCAGTGTGTCCTAGCCATTTTTTCCAACGTTTGTCTGTCTTGACACAGCTCTTCACATACCCATGCTTTAAGCCAACTCGAGCGACTGTTCTGGATGAAAAGTAACACAGTAAAAAAAACAGAAGTGGTTTGTGTGGGATATTTTGGTGGTTTTTTGTTTCATCTTTGATTTGGTTCAGTGTAACCATGCCAAAGCTGTTTCAGGACAACACAATAGCTGGAAGTGTTGCTGGTTTGGCCAGTACTGCTGCTGAAGAAATGCTGGTGAAGCCACAGCCTGAGATGGAACAAGACCTGTTAACATGAATGGGATAAAAAGGTTCTCTGAATGGGAAAAAAGAGAAAAGCAATGATCATTGTCTCAAGCTGATGAGATTGAAGATTCTTTACAACCTTTCTCAATTCTTTTGAAGGAAACACTATTTTTTTAAATATACTCTCCTTTGTTCCTGTGATTGAAGTGTTCTTTTTTTACATATTTGTTTGTTCTTGCTGCTTTTCTTTCATTCCTTTCATAGATTTCATAACTACGTTAGTTTTCATATCTAATGCAGTTTTATAATTTTTTTCCCCAGTTTTCCTTTGCTGTCTTCTGATCTTGTGCACTAGGTCTTTCTTCACAAAGAAGAGAAAGGGGCAAAAGATTTGGTCAGATATGAAAGGAGTCTGCTAGGAGAACAACATCACTTTTTCTGAACACTTTTGAACTGATGCTCTCGATTTAGCTGCCAGTGTGTTGTATTTTTGTGTGAAGTGTTAAGAGAATGTTAAAGTATAAAATATAAAATTTGGGCATTTTAATTCCATGCTTTTATTGCAATATTTCCAGTGGGAATTGATCATTGAACAAAGCTTTCCTTATTTCTCCCCTCTCCTGTTTAAGAAGTAGGTTTTGTGCTTTGATTACCGATCTCCACCTGCCCTAAATCACTTCCTGAGAGAAATGTAGATTCTCACCTACCTTAAGGTGAACCAAAGAGAGAGAGAGTCTTATTTGTCATAAGTTTTTTGAGCTCTTTACTGATGAGGGGGCAGGATGTTTCATCTCGGCTTAACAAACTGATTTTCATTCTTCAGTCTCACCAACAGTTAAAAAACAGCACCATTTTCTGAAACCCTTGTAATCATTTATGTCTCAGTTAAGAGAATGTCTCATAATTTACCTGTGTGTGCTTAGTACATACATGCCTTAGAAATAATTTTTTGTTCCTTCTTTCACCTGCCTGGAAATGGGGCATGTAATCAGTCACTTTTTTGAAGACTGAGGCTGCTAGCATAGCATTTTAGAGCTATGTACTGATTTAGAAAAGTGAAAATAGCATCCAAGGTCTAATCTTGCAGCAAAAGCAAATTAGTAGTGAATCATTGCAAACAGATTATCAAGGAAGAAATGAGCTAAAAATGGAATCCGGAGAGCCAAGAGTCTGAACTCTTTAAGAAGGCTATTAGGAGTTACTTGAATTTGGGGTCTTGACCCTTCTCTTGCAAATGACCTTTAATGAGTTGAAAAATAGAACACAAAGGAAGACCTAAGAGAGTTTATTGAAAGAGCTGTTCTATGTCAATAACTATTGCTTCTGTTTAAAACAGTCATCATACTTTAGTATCATCCAAACACAGTCTTGAAATGATGTACTGTAATCTTGCTCTAAAACCCCTTCAATCTTCTGTATGTATCATGTGGCCTTTCTTGTGGAAGCATGCCCCTTGGAAAGCCACCCAGCAGCTAATGTCTGATCTTGTTCCAAAAAGCTTATAGGTCTTAACAAAGTACACTTATTATTACTGTTCCTGCTACAGCTGCAGCTTTCAGACCAACTCTTTTAAGACCATGAAACCTATTACTACAATAATTATTGAAAGCAGAATTTGCTTGTCTGCATGCTGAGGTGAATAATTATTTGTAAATTTTCAGAGTGAGGTAATTTCTGCTGTTTCCTAAAAAAAAAAAAAAAAAGTTACATGGTAGTATCCTTTTTGATAGCCACAAGTAGATGTTCTGACAAAATTTATTAGGCATGTCCCTTCAGAGGTCTCCTCCAGCCTAAATTATTGCATGAGTCTATGAACAAAATGGGAGAATTTACAAGGATAAAGGTGGTGTTGACTGATAATTATGGAATTCTGAAAATGAAGGATATTGTAGTATATGTGAAAATAAAAATATTTTCTGAATAACTTGCATGTGAAGAATGTTGTTTGTGACTGGCACTGAAATTTTTATTTCATGGTAATGGAATAGAGAATGCAGTGAGCATCTTATCTTGGTGTTCTTCCTTTCCCATCCCCTCAATATCACAGCCAATCAATGTAAATAAAGAGTTGTTTGCAAACTACAGATACATTAATGTTAATTTATATGTTAACATCTGTTTATAGCATATGTATGCCTAAAAGATTTGGTACATAGATACCTCATATATTAAACTGTAGAATGACTAATAAATTCATTCTTGCTTTTTTGCTTGGTAGGGATAAAAATCAGACCACAGACTTATGATTTCTGTTGATAGAGGTTACAGATCAGTTCAGGATAGCTCATCCCCCTTTGCAGGCTGGAGATAAAAAAGACTGTGTAGCAGAAGAGATCTCTTTCTGCCAGTATTTTACTTTTATAGTGACAAAACCAAGCTTCTGAACCATACAAGAAAATCTTAAATACGGAAGTAAATATTTTCTCAGTATGTCACATAAATTGAGTGTATCCCAAGGTTTTCTAGGGGAGGATTTTGCTTTTACAAGCACTGCAGTGGCGACTCCTGTAGTTTCTGATGGAAGGAAAGAAATGGTTAAGGAAAAAAACAAGGGGGAAAAAAGGCTGGAAACTTACTCCTGTCTGCTGTCTCCTTTTCTCTGGGGTAGCTCTGCCAACGTTTTGGCACTGAACGTAGTTGTGTGGTGGTCTTTTCAATTTTAGTTTTCATTTGCCTCCCTTTCTGTGTCAGATAAGGCTTTCAGGAGGGCTGAAAAAGTGGGTTCTAATGGCACTGCAATGAGGGGAACGCTGCCGGAAGGGTGGTATGTTGGAAGGAGTACCATGACCAGGTTTCTGGTTCACGCTATCAGCCATTCCTGACTGAGTTGAACTGAGCTCTGCAGTAGGAAGACTGAATGATAAAGTCCTTCTGCATGTCTAATTAGCTCCTATAGTGCACACTGCATTGATATGACTAAGGTTTTTATACTGTGTTTCCCCACCCTTGCCCCCCATCAGGTATTCCTGTGTTGAATAACAGAAATTTAAGTTACTCTAGGTTTTTTTGACAAGTATTTTCCCTGAAGTTTTTGTTCCTATGTATAAGAGCTTGCTTAAGCCCTTAAAAGAGATGGTAGTTGAATATTTTTCAGCTGTAACAATAATTTCTTATAAATCATGTTTTATCACTTAGCTAATATTTTTAAATTCTTTAAATGCTATTATTTAAAATGTCTACCCAATATTGCCAGTGATGGCTTTTTAAATGTGGATGCCCTCTAATCCAATATACTACTTCACAGAGAGGTTCAATCCCTGTTTTAAGCTGCAGTTCCATGTGCAGATAAGCTGATATAGTGACTAACTGCAGTTTTAATGAATTGGAAATACTTTGTCAATCAAAGGGGAAATTAAAGAACAAGTGTATTCTATAAATTACAGGGATGAATGAAGAGGGAAAAAGATCTGTCTCTTTAAACTGGGGTTGTAATTTACTTTCTTTCCAACAATTTTCATCAATTTGGATGCAGTTGTTTTGGAAATATTAACCACATTAGTACAAAGCATTGCTGTCTGCTGCTTAGGTAAGCAAATGAGTAGCCTTTAAAAAAAAATAGCTAGGTATTATGTCTTTTCTCATGTGACTTTGCCTGTATAAGTTTATAGTATCTTAATGCAACAAACTGACGTAATCCCTTTTAGGAAATATTGATCTTCCATTTAAAATGTTGAATAAAGGAAACTTTAAGACCTGTGTTACATGTTTCAAGTTCTTAATAGTTAAGCCCTGTTAAATAAGGAAAAGGAATCCAAGGCCTTTTGCTTATAAATGGAAGCTCATTTTTAAAGGAGTGCTCTGTTCATTAGAAGAGATGTTGTTCACTATTGTTGGTTTTACTGACAATATGTTCAACTTGAGTTTCTTGCTCTAGTTTTTAAAACTTAAACTAATGAAACTGAATTTGAGAGCCAAAATGCATTATTTTATATTAATTTCCTCAAAAAATTGTGACTCACTTGGGAGAGATGTTGAGCAAATTCTTAGTGATCTGATATGTAAATGACTTAAAATCTCAAGTTTTGGGGTTCTGAAGCATAGGGATTCAAAAAGTGTCTTGTATCATTTGTCAGTAGGATCTCCATTCCCACAGGTCAGCTCAGTTCATTCAGGACATGGGAAGGGAATAGGCTGTAGTTACTGGTTTCAAGTATTTGTGCCTGTTAGGAATCAACAAGGTATATTTTAATCACAACCAGTTCTCATTCTTGCACGCCAACATGGATTGGAGGAAAGGGGAAAGGAAGCAGAACAGACAGATAAACCAGCAAGATTCTAGTATAAAATAATAAAGTTTGCATACTATCAACTTATGATCTTGAAGTTCAGCCAAGCCAAGTGCAGGGTCCTGCACCTGGGACATGGCAATCCCAGGCATAAATAAAGGTTGGGTGGAGAATGGCTGGAGAGCAGCCCTGAGGAGAAGGATTTGGGAGTGTTAGTGGATGAGAAAATCGACATGAGCTGGCAGTGTGCACTGTCAGCCCAGGAAGCCAGCGGCATCCTGGGCCGCATCAAAAGAAGCGTGGCCAGCAGGTCGAGGGAGGTGATTCTACCCCTCTGCTCTGCTCTCATGAGACCCCACCTGGAGTACTGTGTCCAGCTCTGGAGTCCTCAACATAGGAAGGACATGGACCTGCTGGAGCGGGTCCAGTAGTGGGTCACAAAAATGATCGAAGGGCTGGAACACCTCTCCTGTGAAGACAAGCTGAGAGAGTAGGGGTTCTTCAGCCTGGAGAAGAGAAGGCTCTGGGGAGACCTTATAAGGGGCTTCCAGTACCTGAAGGGGGCCTACAGGAGAGATGGGGAAGGACTCTTTATCAGGGGGTGTAGCGATAAGACAAGGGGTAAAGGTTTTAAATTGGAAGAGGGTAGATTTAGATTAGATACCAGAAAGAAATTCTTTCCTGTGGGGGTGGTGAGACACTGGAACAGGTTGCCCAGAGAAGTTGTGGATGCCCCATCCCTGGAGGTGTTCAAGACCAGGCTGGATGGGACTTTGAGCAACCTGGTCTAGTGGGAGGTGTCCCTCCCCATGGCAGGAGGGTTGGAACTCCATAATCTTTAATGTCCCTTCCAGTTCTAACCATTCTATGATCTTTATTCTTGAAGTCCTAGTGGCATACATTAAGTAAAATAATATAAAGTGAAGGAGATAAAAAAAAGACTTTGATGGTCTCAAATTTTTAGGATTTTATTCTACTTTGAGTGTTGTACTCCTGAAGGAGAGAGTAATTAATAATTTATTTCCTTCAAGTTTGTGTCTAGCTAATATAAAATCAAATGTTTCGTGCTAGACAGTAAAGCTGTTCACCAGAAAATAGTTTCAGTAGGATTAAGGTTACACAGGACCTCACCTGCCTACTTGAAGATTTGGAAGCATGAAAAGAAGTGGTTATGAGGCACTTCTTCAGCATTCCTATCCACTTTCTTTTGTGGCCAACATATAATCAATAACTTCCTTAATAATGTATTGTAATATTTTTATTTCCATCTGCAATAGCAAAAATCAGCATGCAACTACATTTTAAGAAAATGCATTTTGCTTTTTGGTATATATTGCAGGTAGGACTTGAAGTATTGCTGGTGTTGGAATGTGCTGCTGCCAGTGTTGACAAAATAGCAGTGAAAAAATCATCTGACTTTACTACTTCTGTATTTTAATGATTCTCTTACTTTGAGCTAGTGTAGTCTGTCGTGTGCATGCTAACTGCAGTGAAAGATTTTGAAGGCATATCTCAGCAGGTATGTCTGTTAAGGGTAGGACAGAGACAAATTAAATATAAAATGCATTATATTATAATTTTAGTTTGCATGACTGTTACAAGATGAAGTCGTCTTATGCAACTTAGCTCAGTTCCTCTGTTTTAATAAGTAGATGAGTAAGCAGTCTGATCTATCTGTAACAGTTCTGATGATCTGTACCTAGAGTTACAGTTGTTCCTTCCCCTATCTGCCTCACCTCTGTATTTTAGATGAGTGTAATTTGAGCTGCAGGGGTAGTAAAATTGAGCTATAGAAATAGAGCTATATAGAGAAATTATCATTTAGTTAGGATGTGATATTGTCTCCCCAGTGGCAGACACAACTGTTGAATAGCTCCTTGTCTCATTTGAGAGATGAAATAGTAAAGTCTTTTCTTGGCTAAGAAGAGTGTAATTTTAGTGCTGGGACTGAGGGTGGCCTGAAAGCTTTTGTTACTTAACTTCCAAATAAGCTTTGAAACTACTGTGTCAGGAAGGATAGACTTTTGTTTTCTGACTTGGATTAGAAAGTATAGCTGTGGGCTATTATAACTACTTGTAAAAATGCTGTGTTTAGTTGCAGCTATGAGGAAAAAGTCAAAAAGCTTACTAAAACCATAATTTATGTATAAGTTACTTTCTGTTATTTGGCACACGGAAGCGCTGGTGTCTGCTTAATTGGCACCTCTCATAAGTGTTTTTAAATTGCCTAAAATTGGAAAATTCAAGCCTTTGTTGTGCTGCTGTTGTCACGGAATGTATTCATCTAATGTGTTGTCACAATGTATACTATTTTGAGGCTGTCTGGGGCTTGAATGTGAGAGAGCTAGTTTTGAAAAAGTTGGAAATCTGAGGCTTGTAAATAGCTGAATCTTCAGGTTATATTTAAAAATCTTTTGATTTCTGCATGAAAATCTAAATTGGTGTGTTTTTTTAATAGAATGAATTCATTGTGGGCATTGCTGAATTCTTGTCTTCTGTGCTTTACAGCACCTTTGATTTACTTAAGAGTCTTTGGCATTCCTAGTCTAAGTAGAGAAGGCTCTGTTAAAACCGTAGCTAAGTTTCAATATGGCCATAAAGGTTGAGACTGTACAGATGGATGTCTCTGCTACCCTTTCTGTTACAGAACTGAATAAAATGCTTAATTTTTTTTGTCCCAAACTTAATATGCAGGAAGCAAATCATTTAAGTCACGGTTCTAAAAATGCTAGTACATAATGGAAAGAAAAAAAAAATAAGTCATGGTTATGAGAGAGAAAGATGGGGATGGCCACGAGTCTGATCCCTCTTGGAGCTGCAGTTTCTATGCTTCTTTTTTGATTTATGATGCCTCTGACTATCTCTCCTTGGTTGCTCAAAGCATGTACACATATGCAGGTGGATGGGCAAGCTCACCAGCCCAGACTTAAGGAAACCAGGAAATCTAGAAGTAGCTTGGTCAACACTAAGAAACATTTATATTTATAGAGTTTTATGTGAATGAAAAGAAGTCAGGGGTCTGCCTATACGTAAGGGTATGGTCTTGTCAGGCATCTCTACGCTCTAGTGATCTACCATTCTGTATCAGCTTATGTTAAAAGCATTATTTAATGTCTTCAGAAAAGCATTATATGGGGAAAAAACAGTGAGAATGAAAAGAAAAAGGAGCATTTTAATGAAACACATTTAGTTTCTAGTAATTTATGTTAATTATGAGTGGGAACAAGTATTGCCAATGTTATTCCAAAGCTGTGGTTTAGATTTTGAAATGTTTTTAAATTACCATCATTTAAATCTGTTTATACTATTTTAAAGCAATTTTAGTTTGATGGATACTAAAAGTGTAAGCAGAGACTTGGGATAAGACAGTGATCTATATAAAATGAGACTTAAATAAAATATTGCTTTTTGAAATGGGGAGGGGGAGGGAGATTCCAAGTCAAGAGCTGTAGTCCTTCAGATGCCAAATGAAGTCTGTTGAGCCTTTTGCGTTTACAGATACAAGTGGACTTCTATGTATTAGAATCTTAATTGAACATCTTTTTAAAAATATCTGTGGTAACTGTTGGTAAAGGACCAGATACTGAATTATAGTGAGTTGTGAGATTCAGAGGAGAAAACATCCATCAGTACAGGGGATTTCATTGTGTGTTATAGGCAAGGAAAGAGGGGGAAAAAACATATTTTCTTGTATAGTTAGTTCTGTTTGAGCACATCAGCATAATTCACATGTATGTAGTTGTGCTAATAAATATTTTCCTTGGTTGTGAATGTTTCGATTCATGTTCTACGTTAGAAATGATCCTATCTCAAGAAATCTTTGCAAATGCATTGTTGAAAGAGTAGAAAAATTAGATTTAAGCTATGGGAGTCCAGTTTTGATAGTGTGATGAATTACATTATTTGAATCATCTGGTATGTAAAGGAATACCAGAAGCCAGTTATAAAGGTCTGTAAGTGCCCTCAGAGGGACGTTTCTCTCTTTTCAGGGAACTTCTTATTTTGCGAATTGTGTTACCTTGCAGTCTCATTGCTCAGAAGCTAACTTCCAGTTCACTGCTTGAATGGAAGAATTTGTCTTTTAAGCTATATTTAAGCATTTATGTCACTCAGCAGGTTCACTCAATAGGTGAACTACCGAACAAAGTCCACTTAAAATTTAATAATAATATGAGTATATTACGTAAGTTTTCTAAAAGTGTAGCATTTCTAAAGTGGCAGGGCAAGAGAATATGTCTTTAATATAGGAAAATACAAAATTCATTTGGTGTTCTTTACACTAGTCTGTAGTTAAAGTTATTAATTTTCCATTTAATGGACAGGAAGGATGAGAAGTATAAGCTTCTGTGTAAATACTACACTTGAATGTTGGAATCCAAACTTTGTTTAGAAATAATGGAATTGTAGCTGAAGGCATAAAAGAGAATGGGTTATTTATTGCTATTTTTGTGTGTGTCTTTCAGGGGTCCATTCAGCGTTGTGCGGCGATGTATCAACAGGGAAACAGGGCAACAGTTTGCTGTAAAGATTGTCGATGTAGCAAAATTCACTTCAAGTCCTGGATTAAGCACAGAAGGTAAGAAAGAACAATTAAGCAATTTCGAAGCAGACAGGGGTTTTGATTTGTCAACGTTTTCTGTGTTTGCTTACTTTGTAAGATCCTTTGTGTTTTATATTTTTCAGAAGTTTTAAAGCAAGGTCTTGTATCTCAATTTAACTTGATTTAAATTAGTGTAAGCATTTCTAATCTTTAGTAGTTAATATGGCTATTCAGTTGTGATAATACACATTGGAAAGAATAGTAGGTCTTTACTAACGCTTAAGCCATTCCTATTTCTGTTTGGATATTTAAATTTTTTTTCAAGAAATTGAATTTCTTAAAAACAATCATAATCAAAAAGCATACAAAGGAAGTAAAGTAAGAACATATCAGTTTAATTTTTACTAGTCTGCATTTGACAAGTAATTTGCTATAGAACAGGCGAAAACTTGCGATTAAATTGTGCAAAATTATATAAAGTACTGTATACATTTTTCTTATAGTCAGGATTTAAAAAACAATGCAGCAAAACTGCTACAGTGTAAATAAAAGGCTATAACTCTTAACACTTCCTGTTTTAAGGTAAAACAATGCGTCTTTTCTAAGTTGGATATGCAACTTGTGTGCATAAAGTGCTTCTTTTACACTATATGAAAACAAGCATGGTAACTGAATGACAATCACTGTGTATTCCATATCCAGTATATTTTTGCCGGAGATCATATTCTTTTGTACAGTAATGTTTTTTGGGGATTCCATTTGTGCCATCTAAGTCCTTCTGAACCCAAGTTCAGCAGCAAAAAAGGTCTATGACATTTTTAGTAATTATAACAGACAGTATTAAGCCATAATGGGTAGTTTGATTGACAAGGTAAATCTCAAGTCTTGCTTCAGACTTTACTGGGGATTTTCATTTAAATCTGATAACGCCATTGCTAGTTTCTTTTTACTAGCCCTTCAACAAAATATAAGCCACACTTAATATTCAGCTTGTGTATAGCTGTATTACAGTTTTAGCAGGTTATATCTAAACCATTACATTTCAAGCTAGTGTATTTTTACTAAAATTATTTGGTATCTTTTAAAGAAGTTCTGTCTGTATCTAGTCTTTTTCTGAGCCTCATCTTAACTACTGATGCTAGGACACATTTCTGGCTTCAGTGGAGTACTGCTTTCCTCACTCTGTGACAGTAAAAGTCAGCCTTTTGGTGCCATGAAGAACTTGCTGAAAGGGAGAGATAGTAGACAAAGAAATAGGGATTCATCAGGAGGTAGAGAGAAGCAAACAGGAATTACAGTTTTACTTAAAAAAATGAAGGATAGCTGTTGATTTGCTACCTGGATCTAAAGAAAAGGCTTGGGAGTATACTAAGAAATTTTGATTTTTGATTCTACGTGTGTCACATGGATATATTTACAATATATACCCATGGCAGGTCATTGACTTAACAGATCATAAACATTTCCTAGGTTTCGCATTTTTTTGTTTTCTTTTGTAGTTTTGGGGTGGATTGTTTGGGGTTTTTTTGTTCTTTGTTAGTATTTGGTTTGGGTTTTTTTGAAGGGTTTGAATTGCTGTGCATTAGATTTGTAATACTAAGACACGTAAATCATACAAGTAAATGTGGAACAAATCCTTAATTCTACATAAGAATCTGAGCCTGTTTTTCACAAACTATTTCCAGCGTATGTACTCTTTATTTTGTTTTTCCTCTGTAGTTTTTTTTTGGTTGGGTTTTTGGGGTTTTGTTTGGGTTTTTTTGGTGGTTTGGTTTGGTTTTTTTTTTTGGTGGACCTCTCCTCTGTCCAGGTTTTTTAGGTTTATCTTTTTCGAGATTTTATTTTTCTTACACTTTTTTGTTTGGCTTATATCTGATACAACATTCCTTAACCATATTGGTGGGGAGCTATGATGGTGGTAGCTGCATGAAATAACTATTAGATAACTTACCTGGAAGGGAGCTATGTTTATAAATTGTGTAAAGGGTAAGCTGGAATGAAATAGTAAGATTAGTCCTTAGGAACATTCTTTAACTCAAAGTTTTGCCCTCTACAAGATCACTTTGCTCTTGAAGTTTATCTTTGTACAACTTTCCACCTCCAGTCTTTCTTTGAGGTACAGGAGTGGGAGAATGGGACATTCTACACAGGAAGGAGCTCATGACAATTCCTTCCATTAATTTCACATACATGAAGAGTGCTGAGAGGTGAAAGGCCTACACTTATGATTAAATCTAAAAAAGTCTCTGGTCTTGAGTGCTTTTGCATAAGTACCCGTGTGGGATGAAATGTGTGTATGGGTAAGAACTTCATCTTTGCATTTGTCAGGAGTGTACTCTTGTGGAAAGGCAACCAACTCCATAGTAGACTGTTGCAAAAGTGTAGCCAGCAAGTCAAGGGAAGTGATTACTCTCTCTCTTCATCCCTTGTGGGATCACATCTGGAGCGCTGTGTGCAGTCTTGGTTTCTCCAGTGCAAGAAAAACAGTAGTGTACTGGCATGAGCCCAACAGAGATGGGCTGAGAGAACTGGGTTTTTCTAGCCTGAAGAGGAGCTAAGGTGAGATTTAGTGTGTCTTCAACTACTTAATAGAAATGGTATAGAGCAAATGGAACCAAACTCTTCATATTAGGTGCACACTGAAAAGATAAGAGGCCATGCGGATAAGTAGCAATATAGAAAATTCCACTTAGAGACAAGGCAAAAAAAAAACACCACCACAACCCTGTGAGTGGTAAAACTGCTACAAGTTGCGCAGAGAGGTTGTGGAGAGCATTCTCAGAGATGCTCAAAACTGAGCTGCATGATGCCCTGAGCCCTGATGTAGTTTGGACTAGATAACCAGAGAATCTATATGATTGTGTGATTTTGTGGTATTAGTATCATCAGTCTACATGTAGTTTGTGGGGCAATATAGTTTTAATACTATTTAGGGGGAAAAATAAGGCTTAACAGTACTGTGCATAGAAAAGGGTTAAATTAAAACTGGGTTTGATACAATGTTTCAATTTTAAAAATAGTTATTTTAAAACTTGTTTTGGTACCATGTTTAATTTAAAGGAAGTTTTGATACAGTGTTTCAATTTCCTTGTCAGGTGGTTGGTCAAGGACTATAGAATGTTCTAAAAGGACTATTTGCTAGTCAAACAGTCATTAAAAAAATAACATTGTTGTAAGAACTCCATATATTATCTGCCTTACCACAGTAACAAAAGCAATCAAGCTTGAAAAATTGATGCTTCTCTAGGCTAATCTGTGTTTATTGATTGGTACTACTGGGAGTATTCATGGTATTTGATAGAGAAGCCACTAGCTTGCAAGGCAAACTTTTATCTAGTGTAGCATTCTTTCCATAAGGCTGCTCAATACACATAGAGTATATAGACACGGACATCTCTAGTGATTTCTGTGTCTCTGTGAATCTCTGCAGTGGTTTGATAATAGGACCAAAAAAAGTAATGCTATGTAACGATGCTTGACAGCTAACAAATCTAATTTAGGGTAAATTCTATTGGATTTAAGTATTAGTATTCATGGTCTTGCATACTGTGTGTCATCAATCTCTGCAGTGTTGTAATTCAACCATATTAATGAAATATATTGACACCTTATCACTGTTCAAGTGGCCATGTGATCTACTGGATTAATGTTAGCTACTATACATGATTGCAGATTCTACTACAGTTCACTATGCTTTCATATCACAAAAATTTAAAAATACACATAAGAAAATGTGAAGTTTGAATATTTTTAGATGTAAAAGAGACTATTTTGTACAGTTCAATTCAGAGGATTCATATGAAAGTACTTGATGCTTTCAGAAGCTAGTATAGTCATTGAGGTCTAATAAAAATATCAGTGTAAGTAAACTTGTTTTCAGTTATATCTCTTAGTTGCTATACACAGAACTTTTGGTATAGAAAAATTTAAAAAGCATGTTCCTTATTTCTGAATTTGTTACAGCTCACACCATAGTTACCTTTTACTGTCCATTTCTTCTGCTTCTGTCTTCACATCCCATGCATTCTCTTTTTTATTTTTCTTTATGTGGCTTGCGTAGCTTGCTTTTAATTAGCTGTTTTAACACCAAGTATCTGTAAGTGCAAACACTATTTCTCAGGAAAAGAATGATGATTGGTTCTTCACTACTTACTAAAAGCCAATATACGTTATTTGTGTGCCTTTTCTTAATGTCAGATTGCTCTTTTGTAACATGCTGAGTGTTTTTTAAAGCAATTTAAAGGGCAATGTCCTGTGCTTACAATGCATGTTGTTTTTCAAGATTTAATTCAGCGTATATTAAATTCAACTATCTGTAATTCATTTTGATAGAAATGTCATCACAAAGAAAGTGATTACCATTAATTCCACTACCTTCTAATAGGCTAGACCTTATTTATTAGGCTATGCATCTGTACAGGTTTGTATGCTTGCAAGCTACTGTGAAGCTGAATAGATGAACTGATAAGGAAAGATTCAGGTTTCCTTTAGAACCCCGACTGTTTCTACTGGAAATGAGATGTGAAGACAGTCTCTGCAAAATCTGTTTGGCTGTGACGAAGAGCAAAATTGTAGCCAAGAAAGAAGAGTTTTGAATATAGTTCTGGACTACTTCTAACACTGGGAGGGTTTTTTTCACCATCTTTGCAAAGCAAAGCAATGATTAAAGTTATGCAAAGAAATCTGGAAATACCCTTTTAAAAAATTTATTATGAGAATGCTCTCAAGTCTTCAGTCTTAAACATTGTTATCTTTAATCTCTTTACAAAATGCATTAGGTATGTTGAACTTCTGTTCTGAAAAATGAAAAAGCTTTCCAAAACACTTCTGTCTTTTTACACAGTCTGTACTCATCTAACAAAGCATGATTCTTGCCAATAGTCCAGAAATAGGCATCTAACTGTGCTTGCCATAATTCAGGCTGGTTACAAACATAGGGAAGATAATAACTATCAGCTGTATTTTCAAATATTTTCTGTTTGGATGCAAGCATGTATTCTGTTCTGGTTTGTGCAATCAACAAAACTCAAGACTAATTGCAGCTGAGCTGCAATTTCTGTTAATTCATTGATCCAAAGAGAACCTTTTTTTTGACTCTTACATGCTGGGATTTGTTGCTTTTGTGAGTCTAAAAATATATGTCACTGTGATACCACTTTCTACATTTTAAAACTATTACATGTATAACTAGTAACTTAAGAATTTGAGACAACTGTCATTCTCCCCACTGTAGAGTAATGGAATGGAAGATGTATAGTTTTAAAACACTTCAATCATGTGACTACCTAGAAGATAGAAGGATGAGAATATTATATCATATCTAACTAAGCACTGCAGGATAATTGCATTTTCTTCATGTTATAGCCTAGAAATTTGGGGTTTCTTAAGTGTCAAAGGCTTTAGGAGAGAGACCTGTTTTTAACAGCCCTGGGTATTACTGCAGTCTGTCATTCTGAAGCCATACTTATTGGCATGGCTTTTTTCCAGCTACAAGTCATTTATTTTCATGAAGACAGTTATCATGGATACCTGGATAGCCTACTCACACTGAATATATTGTATATACTTGATTTCCTAATGTGAATCCAAGCAAGAAATGTTCGCAGTAACACTTAATAAATTGGTAATGTAAATACAAAAACTGTGACCTATAGTTGGTTTACTTATAATCTGTGACAGAGATTTTTCTTGGACATTGTTTTTTAAGATCACTTCATATATGGGTAAGCCTTATGATGTGTTTCTTGGTTGGGGGAGGGGATGGTTGTATGTATTTATTTTCCCTAAAATATTCAGTGGTCAAATTCTTTCTTTTTTGATGTGGCTGTAGAAGAAAAAGCCCAATTGCAAATGAGACTGGTGCTAAAAAGTAATGTTTTATTCTTTCAGAATGTCTTAGCATTTGTTAAGGCACTTAAATGAGGATTTATTTTTAATACTTTACAGAACTGAGAAATTACTTTAAAGATATATTCCAAGTTCCACAGAAAGTTACTTGCAGAGCCAGTGATACAAAGCCCAAGCTGCTCAATTTCCTCTGGTTTCCCAGAAGACTAACTAACTAAAGTTAGGTTAAAAATATATATGTTTTGATCTACTGTGACAAAACCAGTTATTATAGATTTCTTAATATCTGTCATTTTTAACATTGCATATGGCATAGTGACAATTAACAATTGCAGGTCCTGGTGAAAATATTGCCTTAGTTTATAGCATCATAAGTAGTGAAAATGGTCTATGAAATACTGCTTTTCCTGTGTAAGGTAGATTTTTTTCCTTTGCCAAATCAAGTAAGTATTTGAATCCAAGTTGCCACCACATAATATTACAGTATGTATGTGTTACACATGCATGTTTTCAGATCTGTAAAGGTTATCATAACTGCGTTTTCTTTTGTCCTCGAGTTCTCTTTGAAAAGTTGTGCCAAACTGGAGCCTGTGTATCCAGCTCAGGGCTTCACAGGTGGGGCTCATGTGTTTGGAAAGAAGCTTTTCATCTTTGATGATGTAGTTTTGCAAGAAGCTCTATTCTTCTTGTGCTGCAGAGTGATAGGGCACCTACTGTCTATGTCTCTCAGAAGCTTATCTATTTAAGGGGAAAACCAGTAAAGAAACTAGTATGCCCTGGAAATGTAGGATGCTAACATCTAGGATTATTAGATGCCACTTACCATCTGTGCAGTGTGTGGGTGAGTCTAACTGCTTTGAGTCTCCTCCCCTTCTCCATCAATAAAACTGGCAGAGCTGATTTCACAGCTCCTGGCTGCTGAAGGGGAAGGGAAAGGTGTGTTCCTTCAACTATGCAGTCCTGTTGCTTCATTTGCATTGGCTTTGGTACTTTTTTTCACCTTTGGACTGATTTATTTTAATTACTGATTCCGGTATTGAAACAAACACACACAAGCTTAGGCAAAACCTACCTAGTCTCCATTTCCCTGGCTGCACGTAGCACTCAGTGCCTTTGGAGAGGCAGTGGGCAGGCGAGAGATGAGCTCAGTACATGCTGGTTCCTCTCTGGAGCTGTAACCTCTCAGTCCTGCTTGGGCTGCTGCTTTCTGCTCCAGCCCCTGCTCTCTCCTCCTGCTCCTGCCTGCTCCTGGATCCTTATTCCTCCCACTCTGGCCTTGTTCTATTTATTGTGTCTTGGTTTTTGCTGCTTATTGCCATCTCTTAATCATGTTTTTACGGAGGTTCTGTGAAGATCTGTGGTTCAGAGGTGCCATGCATGGGACACAGCTGTGTCCTGTGGTGGGTCCATTGGCAGCTTCCGGCTACTAACACCTCATCAGTTATGCCCAATACACACACTCACACATTCCATTCTTATATGAATTTGTATGAATTTGCTCTTCTTTTCTTCTTTTTGGTCTTTGCCAGTCTTACTTTTTCGCTATCCTATTTGAAGACTTGGTCATTAAATGTTGTAAGGTAATGCTGGGTTAAACTGATTACAGGTGAAATACAGCTAGAGTTCAGTGCAGTGTGCTGTTTTGTTCCTCATTTATCCCTTTGTGTGTTACAGCATAAGAGAAATTTCTACTTTGGCTTTGTTGTATTTGCTGACTTCCGTCAATGGAGCATAGTTTGTAACAATTTTTGAGGAATTATGGCCTGTACTCACTAACAGTCAAAGCTATTCACTGCTTCAGACCATGGTAATCTGTGTTGCAGGTGCTGGTCTGAGGACTGAGGGCACATACAAGTGCGAAGATACACAATGACCTTTGAGGAAAAAATATATTTTTTAAAATATTTATTCTGTTTTTTTATAAAAATAATTTACATTTTGAAACTTTTTCTTTTTAGGTCTTCCTTGTTGTGCCAATCAGTTTCTTCAGGGATATAAAATCTGATAAGGAGAGATAGTTTCTTTATAAAATGGGGTATGTTCTGGATTAGTATTTAGAAGTGTTATGTTGTAGAAGAGAACTTTAGAGCTGGTCGTGCTGGGGAGACAGTTTGTTTGCTGATAGGAAGGCAAGTTTATATCTGGAATCAAATATATACCCTCATGTGACATTGCAGTTACTTGATTTCCCCTTGCACTCAGTGGGGTTTTTCACCTATCACCTTTACCTCTTGCAACAGGATTGCTGGATTTGCCCAAGAGAAGTAGCTCCTCTGAAGAATGTCATGTCAGATGAAGGGGTTTCTGCTACCCTTTGTTTTTCTGAAATTGTGATTATTCTTCCTAGTAACAAGCGTTACTTCAGTTATTGTACACGCTTTGCTTCCTTGATTTGCTTCCTCAGCTGTATTTATGATCCAGTGTCACAGAAAAGAAATTAATACAATTGGTCTAGTTGTGAGGATACTTGTAAAGAGTAGGAACTGCTACACTTGAGAGCAATGGTTTGCTGAGATGATGCCAGCTTCAGGATTTGCTTCATCTGTCTCAGAAGATTCTGTCCTCCTTTTGTAATAGTTAGTATGGAATTTCTGAGTTGTGCATCATCCCATATTTGCCACACTCGTGTTTTGTAGATGCTGGGTGGCACTTGTGGATAGCTTTGTTTTCCCCTTCCTGCTATTAATGAGGATCTTTCTTATGGGAAAGATACAAGTTCCTTACATCGCCAAGTGGACTAGATTCTGGTTTAGTATTCCTACAGATTGCACTTTCCACTGCTGTTGTCTGGGGGCTGTGAGAGCTTAAAGAATCTTGTTTACAATGAAAATTGTTGAATGGAGTCTGTCCGGCAGCAATTCTGGTCATGTGTTAGTAGGAAGTTAATTGGTGTTCACTTAGATGTTTGCATATAGGAAAAGTTGAACCTGTTGAAGGACCCAATTCCCAACAGAGTTTAGAGGTTTTAAGGACTACGATGGGGCAAACACTTAATTTTTTTTGCAATGTGATATGTGTTATTATTTGTTTGTGTAAATAGTGATCTCAGTAGCTGTCACTTCTCTGGAGGGTCATGGGGAGGACAAACTTCCCTACAGTTAATTGCTTTCGTGCTGTTCTTTAAACATGCGGTGTTTCCTCCAATATTCTTCCACAGATAAATTCCACCTATAACAGGATGTTAGCGTTTGCCACAGAAATACGGGTTTTTGAGAGCTCAAAAAGTTATGTTTTACATCACAGACCTGTAGAAGAAACTTTTGAATAACAGGACCACATTCTTAAGGCAGGCTCAATGCTTTTTTCACTGATTCATCTATAGGAATATCCAATGCCACACACTGACTCGAGAGGAATAATGACTGCAGTAAAGGTCTACTGTAACATTGTCAAGGTGGACCACTTTTCAATTGTAAAAACTTTTCAATTGTAAAAATACACTCTAAGACAGAAAATGTGTTGGTTGCCTTGTTGAGTAATATCTCCAACCTTAGTATTTGCTAAACAGCAGTTGGAGCTCCATTCACATTTTAAGCAAGGGATATGCTGTGCTTAAGTGTGCATTGTTGACAGAGGTGGTCCTGCAGTTCGAGGAGTTCCACTTCCAAGAAATGATGATTGTGAGTTCCTGGAGTCTCTCAAATCTGATTTAACAAAGCCCAACCAAGCAAACAACAAAAAACCACACAAACAACCAAAACTAAACAAACAACAACATCAAAAGTAGCCACCAAAAAAAAACCCCACTTAATTTCATGAAGACTGGTAATTATTTTTTTTAACTATTTGTAAGTTTCTTTGGGCAGTGAAGGCTACACATACATTCACTTCTCTCTTCTCTTCATCCTCCCACTGCTCTGAAATTTCTTCAATATCTGGTTAGGCTCAACAGGGAACAAAAAGAAGTGTCTTTGCAATGTTTCTTTTTCTGTAATTGTAGGGCATGCGTTCTGGTAGCACTGACTGGCAGAGAATTAAAGCCGGTCGATTTTCCTTTCACATCTACTACCATGATCTGGATGGCTATTCTTTCCGTTTGCTCTTTGGACTTGTGGACATTGGGTGATTTATATGGTGCATTTTGATGTGGTGCCATAATGTGGCAGCCATTGTAACAAGGTGCTAAAAAGGAAAAGGAGCAGTTTTGTTTGTCTAGATTAACATGTTGTTCCTCCATTATTGGGATGTAAATTGTAATTGTCATTTGGTTTGTAGGCTTTTGCACAAGGGCTAACCCAGAAGAGTGTTCTGAGATCAGGTAGTTTTCTTTGTTGGTTTATTGGAGTTTATTCTGTCCATCTGAACTGTTTCTGGAAAGGATGGCATGTTTCATGGATCAGGACTTAAACAGAGCTTGTAAAAAAAAGCAAGCTCTGTTCTAGGCCTTTCCTTCTTAAGCCTGCTGTCTGGGCAGGTCCCTGTTGGATCCTGTTGCAACTCTGTGGCTCCTTAGATCTTGAAAGATTATAGAAAGGGATTTTTTTTTTTCCTCTTTCAGCTGATACTATGCTGACACTTTATTTCAATCTCCAAGTCGATTCTTCAACAGATTTTAACTACTCAAAGAGTGGACAAAAGTCCAACTCAAAGATTAGCTATTGCTGAAGGCCTTGTAACTTAAAGTATTAGGTGATTATACTGAAAATGTATTAAAGTAATGAGGGATATGTGTATATGTGAAGCAGAAGAAAATTTTTGAAGTTTTAAAATAAGGAAATGGAAATTTTACTAAACATCTTGCAAGGGTTTTATGCTTACTAATTATGTTATGTGTAAATAATAGATTTCTATATTAAAAACCTTTTCCAAACTGGAAACAATGAATCAGCAGGAAACTGGTTTTATGTCATTTTTATCACTTGACTTTTATCAGTATTTTGGAAACTTGAAGATAAATTTGCTGTAAAAAGACAGCAAAACAAAAAAAATAGTCTGTAGGGGAAATGGTTGTTACATTTGTGCCATATTTACTTTTGTATTTACATACAGGATGTTAAAAGTTCAGTAAATGTTTTCATTAAAATCCATAGGCCATAGTAACTATCTTCGAAGTTTAATATATATAACATATAACTTCTTAGACTTTTGATGCATGTATTTTTGCAAAAACTCTTAAAAATGGATTATGAAAGATACGTTGTTTTCTGCTTTCACCATTCTTTGATGCCAGTATTCACTGCTGGCAACACTTGGTGCTTTTGTGTCTATGATTTCTTAAGTTGGCACAAGCATCACTTAAATAATATTGCTTGGGGTAATAAAAGGTTTAAATGGATTTCAGTTTCATGATTTTCTGTGGCATTTGGAAAACAAAAGATGAAAGATGATTTAATTTAACAAAACACATCTCAAGAATGCTGAAAAGTTCAAAGCTTTAGGCTCAGGTTCAATGCTAAAGGTTCAAAGGTTTTAAAAAAAATGTGCTGAGAGCTTTATTTTTTTTCAGCTTAAGAATGTTATGATGCAGTTTATTCTGTTTTAAAATCCTACTTACCTAGAAAATACAAATAAGCTTTCCAAACTGGCTGTAGTGCATGTAAAATATAGGATACATATAAAAACTGTATGAATTTCTCTCTGCTCTGAGGCCATTTTATTTCCCTAATTAGTTGTTCATGGATGAAGATTTATGCAACAGGATGATTTAAGCAGCCAAATCTTACTTCTCTATGGTAAATACAGACTTGAGATACTGTACCTAATAAGAAAAAAGTGCAATGGTACAGATACAGTGGGATGTGTTAGAAAGCATGTAGATGTGCAAAACGTGCTTGTATCTGTTGAGATTTGTGAGCTCTAGCATATTACCATCCAGAACTATCCGTTTGGAGAATATCAGCCCCATTCTCTTGGCACTCCATTTCTGGGAGTGTTTATTAGCTTATCCACAATTTGAGTTTAGCTGGGCTAATAAATCCTCAATAATCAGGGTCACTGTGACTTTCAAATGACCTTACATGAAACTAGCTCAGGTCCATCATGGTTTATTAATTCAGGTATTGACTGGGAGAGACTATACTGTATCATCATGCCCTGAAGCAGCATAGCTGTTTTGCATATACTGCATTTAAGCTAATAAATTCTAGCCCTGAGCTGGCTCTTAATATTGTTGCAGATGCATAAATAGCTCACGGATTTGCAAATTTGACTTTTTATGTTGAAGTCACACAGGTGCATAACTCATTCCCTTCCTATAGTGGTAAGTACACCCCTCCCTGCCTCAATTTCTTACCTTCTTCTACCTACTGCAGTGCTCTAGTGGTTATGCAGTGTGAGATACACTGAACAGGTGGTTTCACCAGAGAGATTTGTGAGGGGAAGGGAGGTCAGATTCAGAACTAGTATTTGTTTCCTCCTTCCAGGAAGGGATGGGGAGTACATCTTTTGCAACTAATTGTGCTTTCAGATTATTTTCAGGATCTAGACAATGCTGCATTCATCCTGAGAGTCATATGTTGTCATGTTAAGACATGGGTTTGGTTTTGTTGTACAGACAGGAAAGGTGGTCTGAAGAATTTGTGGAATGAGTGCTGACCTATGTGAGTGTTATGTTTTACATTTCCAAATACCCCATCACATCAATGAAATTCTTTATCCTAGTATTTAATGTAGACAGATACTTAATCTTCTTTGTTTAACTGGTGGGGAAATGAAATCTGGTTCTTTCTTTTAACAAAAGAACCCTGTAAACTCTTTCTTCTAGTGCTCTTATCCTCTCTGCAAAACAGGGTTTTATATGGATTGTTATCAGTTATTCTACTTTGGGGGACTTCTGAAATACAATAGTGGACATATGCTTTGACCATTTAATATGTACGCAAGTTTTTCGTTGCTTTTACACTTTTGAGCAAGAAAAATTGGCAGAATTTATAGGTTCTGTTCTTACTCTAATTTATCATCATTTCACATTTGGATACCAAAGAAAGAAAACAGATCTCATGCTAAGTGTGCAGGAGTGAGATAGTACAGGTTAGTAGTTGGAACAAATTTGAGTCAAGCCTTTTAACATGTGAAGAAGGTTCATTCAGTTCTGAGAGTGTTTCACATGCAAGTACTATGAGTGTAAGTACTTAAATAATCTTTACTCTGTCAAGCAGGAGGAGCAATCCATTATCGCCAGCTGATTACTGCAAGGCTTTACAGATCGATGTCAGTCCCTCAAAATACACTGTGACAGTGAAGGAAATTGTTGTATATTACTATGTGGTTCTTGCCATTGGCATCACCCGGAATTTCAGAGGCAATGGGAAAGTCCCTTGGAACTTAGTTAAAAAGCTATGCAGATGTACTGTTTCCAAGTCTCTATCTCCTGCTTTCTGATACATATTCCAAGTTTACAGATTGGAATAAATGACCAAACTGTTTCTAACTCAATTTTTGCTAAGTATAAAATTTAGGTATTTTTTTGTTCCTTGTTCATCACCAAATAATAAAGAGTAGAAATGAAATACTGTTTTCTTAATATCTGGGGGAGATTAAAGAAGTGAACTCTTCATGTCTGTATTGTGAAGAGGAATTGTCCTTTAAACATCATGAGAAGTGTGTGAATATTACGAAAGAAAATATTCTCAGATAACCTTTAATTGCTATAGGATTCAAATCAGTCCGTAGGCAACACTGGATAAGTTCTTTATGGGGATATGTGACCTCTGTCAGTTTTGGCTGTTCTACAGAGAAAAGCATAAGTGACTGTTTGTAAAATTTTGCAGTATTTCCAGCCTGTTGTACAACCCAATACCAGTTAAGCAAGTTAAAACTTTATTCCTAGAGCTGTGACTTGAATGTTACTAGAAAAAAGTTTGAGGTCAGTTGCATCATCTTTATCCCTAACATTTGATTTTTGTGGAAAGAAAGGGGCAATGTGTTTTAAGGGCACTGGTTTCAGTGACTTGGAGGAGTATTGCAACTTCATGCACAAGCAGAAATGGGAACATGTGCTCTTTAAAGCACTACGACCTTTATAGACAGTATTGAAAAGTATTTTATGAGTATGAGGAAGTAAGAACAAGTCCAGTTAAAACTTTGTTGGTCGAAAGTGCTGAATTTCATTGAATTTTTTAGAGTTGGAAGGGACCATAGAGATCATCTAGTCCAACTCTCCTGTTGAAGCAGGAATGCCTAGAGCATGTTACTCAGGACTGCATCCAGGTGGGTCTTGAAAATCTCCAAAGAAGGGGACTCCACACCCTCCCTGGGCAGCCTGTTCCAGGGCTCTGTCACCCTCACCGTGAAGAATTTTTTTCTCATATTTGAGTGGAACCTCCTATGTTCCAACTTGTGCCCGTTGCCCCTCATGCTATCACTGGCAACCACTGAAAAGAGTCTGAAGAACAAATTCTGAAGTGTTAAATTTTATTACCGAACGAAGATATGCACCTCTTTTACAAAACTAGCTTTATAATGTGTCAGTTAACAAACAAAAATAAAATTCTATGACTTTTGGTAATAATTGCAAAGAGAAGCATGTGCAGAAGTGGAGCAAACCAAAACTAACTTTTTTTTAATCCTCAATTACTACTTATTGGAAAGAATTTTCTGGTTCCTGACATTGTTCTGTCACTGAACTAGGAAATAAATTTTGTTAAGGTAATAGCGCTCCAGCATTCAGACGTGACTCTGCTACAGGATTTCCTAGTTAGATAGAATTGGTATCATCCTTAAAAGCTGCCAGATTGTTATCTATTTCTTGGGGACCATCTCCACAAGTTACTTTACAAGTGTTTGGTTTTTTTTACTCTAGATGCTGTTTGTCCTAGAGTTCAGTGTGCTGTGGAGGGGGCTTTTGGTACTCGGGCTGTCTCAGTACAGCAGCATATAATGCAACTTGCAGTGTTTTACCTGAGGAAAAGCTGTAAAGTAACCTGTGCTGCATGCCACAGGTACCGCAACTTAAACATTGTCGCTCAGTGAGCTATGTGACATTGTAGAATTAATTTCATCAGAGTAGATTGATTTTTAGATGCTGGTTTTGCCTGGGTTGTCTGGACTTGATATGGGCAAAATAAACTGTTTCCTTTCCGGCATTATTGAGCAGCTGGTTTCATATTGGCTATGCAGAGCCAGGCAGTTCAAGACAGGAGAAACTTTGATCCAACCAAACAAACAAGTAAATTTTGCCTGTATGAGAAGCATCTTAAGTGCTCATTTCCCTTCTCTGAGTGCCTTCAGGCACTCTGTTTCATTACAGCAGTGTAATGGATTGTTTAACCCTTGCTAGAATAGGCGTTAGGGACAGTTTGTCTAGACTAGCTGAATCTGTTAAGAATAGATTTCCTTTGTGTCTTTCAAATTCCGGACTATTTCCAGTAAAATTGAGATTCTTTGTTAATATCAGAAAGTAAATTCCCCTCTCATTATATTCAGGAAAAGGCAAGGCCATAGAAGAAAAGGCATTTCAAACAAAAAGAAAACTGCAAATATTATAATGATCAGCAAGAGAAATAAATTAATTTTTCAGCATCAAGTAACATTTTTTTCTTGGTAATGTTCCATTGCCTTCAAGGGCACTTACTTGATGTAATGTCATTACATTTTAGTACATGAGTCCTAAAAGCCTCATTTAAAGGACTGCAAAGTCTAACCTTTAGTTAACCTGATGTGCCTAAGTGAACTTTTAGCCAAAATATTAGAGACGTCAAAGTTCAGTGTAAAAAAAATCTGTCAATCAGATTTTAACATTGTTAACGATGCTCTTGGCACATTCTGAGAGACACATTACCTGTGTTGCCCTGGCCAAAGGCTGAAGAGAAAACATAAAACCACACATACATGCACATGTACACCCCCTGCAGCAAAATAAATCCCCCGAAACAAGCAACAAAACAAACAAACCCACCCTGCATGATTGATCTTTAAATAAGAGAAATTCCAGTGATATAAACTGAACTACCTGCAAGTTCTAGCTTTCTAAAGCTTTTTTTGCTGGACTTCAAAGCAATAAACGCTGCTTTGTTATAGTTTCATGGATTAAACAAAGAGCTTCTGGCTCACAGCAGCAAACTGTTTAAATGTGTGTTGTGTAATATGATTATCGATGTGTGCAGTGCAGTAGATTACTGGTGTAATCATCAGCTCTGAATGGCTCGTTAGGCAGAGGGGAGAGTGTTGTCTTCCACAGAATCTAGATAAAAGGGTGCTTAGCCCTCGGTGTACCTTAATTATTTTAAGGTGGCATACTTTTTCGTTGTTGTTGTTCTTAGGTCTGAAGTGTAATCATCATTAATCAGATCAATGGTATGAAACTGGCCAAACGTAAAGTTCTCTGCGGCTAAATAAATGCAGCCACCTTTTGTATTCAGTTGCTGACTACATACCAGATCAAAGTAGGAGCTGTGTTGCCACCTAGTGACAAATCTGTAGGTGCGCATGTTGACTTGGAGTTGCATAAACATAGGAAAGTACAGAGAGGAAGGAGAAGTAGGACCTGATTTTATTGGTTCATTTTTCAATTTTGAGTTTCAGTTAAGTATACGAAAATATAAAGCTACTTCAACTTAGCATTTCCTGATACTACTGTGAAATCTAGTGTTCTTAGTTTTCTGAATTCTTTCGTCTTTGGGAAGTGGACAGCAATGGTACAGACAGTTGTGATTTGACATATTGTCAAACATTTTAAGCTACTGCTGCTGTTGAGATGAGTAGTGCTGCTGTAATCTGGCCACTTGTTTCTATTGCTGTGCTGTATTTTGCTCATAAGTGTTTGTGCAGATACTCAGAACTAGGCTGATCTAGTCTGGTTGAAAAATAACTCTAAGGGGAGGGGCAAAAAACATTGATTGGAGTCTGATCAATTCCTTGACTCTGTTTATTGTGCAGTTGCACAAGCAGTTGTGCTAGCATGAAGGGGAGAGATGGTGCAAGAAGGGAGACAGAGTTGTCAGAAGAGGGAACAATTACAGCTTTTAATGGGGTTGCTAGTTTTAGGTGTATATCACTTTTCACTACAAAAAACCCCAATCTGTAACCTTGTGACCTCCAGTCATTTCAATAGAAGACCACTGTGACATTACAGCTGAGCATTTTGTGACTTCTGTCATTCAGCCAGCGTGTAACATTTTTTGACAAATACACACCTTGTGTCTAATTGTTTTTCTATTTTTTTTGTTTTATTTTTTTAAAGAAGTTTCACAGCATATTCTAGCAGATCAGCTGCTGCACATACCCTTCTGATTACCTCTGTTAAAGAATTCATCATATCACAAAGTGTTTAAAATTGTGGTTTGTAGTGTAACAACATGTGGTCTATGGTAATTGGGAAGGTGTGGGTTTCAGACTATTATGCAGTGCTGCATAACAGGTGGGAACTTGGGATTTAATATAATATGGTTATCAGTAGTGAACCCACTTCTGTAATTTGATTGATCACTACTTGGAAGTCACTGACTATTTTCAATTTCCTTTCATTAATTATTGAAAACAGAGCAATGTTATTAGAAAAGGAAAGTGTTTCAGATTTTACAGCGGAGGTTCCGAGATGTCTTAAGCAGCAACTCCATTTCTGTTTGGAAGTCAAAACTCGTGACAGAGAGAACCCTCCTTATTCCTTTTTAAATTAATTTATGGAGTTTATAACACTATTTCTGATTATCACGTCCCTACTTGAGTGTGTGAAACTCTTTTGAAACTGCTACTATGCAGGAGGGAGAAGTACTAACAGTGTTTTGAAATACAGATTGTGCATCTAAAAAAAAAAAAAGTCTGGGAAGTGTCGGTTTCACTTTTCTGTGTTTTCCCTCTTCTTCCTGTGTTCCCCAACCTCACTGAACCTGCTGTTGAAGATAAACCGAGAGGACATAGAATGTAGAAAAACTTAGAGAGATATGGGCTTATCCAATCTGTGCTCCTGCTTGAGAAAGATTAAATTTGATTAATTTTCTTTCTTTGTGGTGCGTGATTTGTAAAAAGTTGCTAAGGATTATCATTTAATTAAATGAAATAAAATTATTTGTTTTTAATTATCTGCAATAGCAGTTCTTTCAGATGTTCTTAAAAGTTTTTATTAGTTCAAGTTGATTCATTGCCCAAAATACACCATCTTATTCATGAAGCATTGCTTATTTGTATAAATAAGCAATAAAAATATGGAAATGAATAGAATGAAGGAGGGTTTGCTTTCATGGACACAACTATGCAACCAACTTACCATGTCTGTCAGATATGTGACTATGGACAAGTCTGGTGGGTGTATCAGAAGTTATGAGAGAAAAGAAAAGGAAAATGTTTTTTCATACCCACTCTAATGTTCTTCATAGCTGATGGACTATGAACTGAGGAAACAAAATTGCCTTTTAAGTCTCCTGAGACATAGAACTCCTGCAAAAAAGCCATGAACATGCTTATATTTATGTTCAAACACTGAGAAAGAATAGAATAGAAAATGGAAGTTATTCAGAATTTAGCAAGTGTTTATAAAGTCTGCATCCACAAAAGGGAGATTTCTATAAGTTTCTGCAGTGGGGGGCTCAAAAATTGATTCTGGTTGTTGAGTATTAGCTGTAATTGCATTCTGGTTTTCTTTCTTCATGTCATCATTTTGTTTCCAAATGGTACAGTAGCGTTAAAACAAAAGGTACTCTCAGGAGATGGATTATCTCACATTGCCATTGTAATTGTTGATTACCACAGTGTTTTTATTAAGGACATTCACAAGCTATAAGCATTTGTTTCTTTTTAGTATGTGTTTTAAACATATTTGTTAAGGTACAGATTTGTTACACAATAAAAGATTTGGTGATGATGGAGAAACTCTGCAGGGGAACATGTGTGCTTGTACTTGTGTTTTGCAGCATCCTAAGTAGCTCTGAGTGCTGGCTTTCATAGTCTTTCTTACTTGCTTTCTCCTTCCATCTTCCATTCCGTTACTTTAAACCAGCTTCTATACTTGAGATTGCTCACCGAGCCATTTCGCATGCTAAGACTGCATGACGCCGAGCTAGTGGGGAAAAAAACTGAGTGTTTTTTCACTGAGTTAACACTGAAATGGTTTGGTGTGTGGTGTGACAAGCTCCAGGCTGCTGCACAGTGGAACAGAGGGCAAGAATGTGTGTGGGATGAAGGGAGAAACAGCCAGCAGTTAAATCAGCTTGGCTACCGCGGAGCTTTAGCCACCCCAAAGCGCGTGGGAGGGGAGGCAGGAAAGCTTTTACTGCTTGTTGAGGCAAGGAGTCATTAACTGGTCAGATGTATCTGTGTGATGAGGAGTCGGTCACGTATCCCAGGAAGGCAACCAGTGCGGTTTTAATTAAGAGAAAGGAGAATACTCTTTTGTGGAAGAAAAAAATGAACCATCTTCGGGGCAGAAACATCACTGTGGTTCTGTAGGATAGGAGTTTCATTGCCAATGTCAGCATAGGATGTTCCAGCCTCCAGCTGCTCATTCCTGTTGCAGTTTGTTGGCTGTGCTGAGAGCCTTTTATGACTTCCTTGCTATGTTATTAGAATAATAAAGCCTAAAATTAATTTTCACAGAGGAGCAAGAATGAGCAAACAGAGAAGGGACAGGGAAACTTTTTAAGCTAGCATTGCCCTGAAAATTTATCTGGTTTTGGATGTGTGAGCTCAGGTACAGTATGATTAGTTAAACTAGACTTTGCTGTTGTTCAAGATGTGTGTTGAGCTTCTTACGTGCTACCTTGCGGCAGAGGTGTATAGCAGTATGCACAGCTTGGAGGTAGTAATTTCCTCTGGACCCCCTTGAAGTATGGTGTCTAGCACAGTCTTAGCTACTAGAAAATGGAGCAGACCTGTATTAAAAATAAGTGGCAAGTTTATGGTAGTGGGAGGCTGCAGGGGAGGCTTCTGTGGGAAGAGGCTTCGGTCTGCCCTGTGCTGGATGCAGCTGGCTCCAGACAGCTCCAACAGAGCACACACATCAGCCATGTGTGTGGCGCTTCTGTGATAATATATTTAAGAAAGGGTAGGAAATGCTGGACCAAGGAGTAGGGAGTGTGGAACAAAAAGAAAAAATGCCAAGATCATGGAAGAAAGAGGAGGAAGTTCACCATGGCAGAGCAGATATCCCCTGCAGCCTTGTAGAGGACCCATCCTGAAGCAGCAGAAAGGTGTGAGAAGGAAGGAGCAGCAAAGAGGAACCACTGTGTACTGAACATGACCCACACCCCCCTGCACCGCTCAGAGTTGGGGGGTAGAGGAGTCTGGAGTGAAGCTGAGCCTGGGAAACGGGGGAGGAAATGTGTTGATTTAATGCTTGTCTTTTTGATTCCCTCTACCCAAATCAATAAGTAAATATTTATTTTAACTGGCAATAAATTAACTTTGTCAGTTAGGCTATTTTGCCCACAATAATAACTGGTAAGAAATCTCCCTGCCTTTATCTCAACCCATGAGCTTTTTTGTTCCTGTTCTTCGCATTTTCTAACCCCTGCTGAGAGCAGAGAGTGAGAAAGGGCTTGGGTGGAGGTTTAGCAGCCAGACAAGGCTAATCCACAAGACAAAAACAATGTATTTGTAGAGTGAAACAGTTGGTTCTGAGGTCTCCGTGTCTGCCTTACATATGCATACTTCAGGGTGTTATTTTGAACTAGAACTAGAACTGGTGTGGCCTTGTGGCCTGTTCAAGAGCGGAGCGCATCAGGCACATTTCTGAAGCACATCACTCAGTTTAGTTGTATCTGGAAGAATTCCAGCTGGAATGGTCAGCAACTTGCTCTATGATGTACACCAAAGGACAGTAGGGGAGAATGACACAACCAAATGAAAAAAGCATATTGATTTTCCTTTAAAACTTAGTACTACCACATCTATTTAAATTGCATATAATCATGTTCTCACTATACAAAAGATATAGGATCATTTTAAGCAAGTTTACTACTGACGTAGATACTTCCTTTCAAAATACTGTCGTATCCAAGCTGTGGCTGGAGAACTAATCCTTTAAAGGGCTGAGCCTGAAAAATCAGAATGCTGTATGTTTAAAAATGACAGATGTCTTCCATCTTGCTAAGAAACTTGATACCATACTTCCCAAAAAAAAAGATGTGGCTACTACAGTCTGTGCTTGTCACTTTTAAGATGTTATCATGGTGCTATAATCCAGGCTGTTAGAGAGCATCTAATTCTTCCATGATGTAGGATACCATGAGCTTACTTTCAAAATATGTTCAGTATGTTTGAGATGTTTTAAAATGTTGGGTATCAGATTTTGAAAGGAAATTAGGTGTTTGCCAGAATTGTCAGAGATGCGTAGGCTATTGGGTAGCCAACACCCATGGGAATTTTAAGTGATGCTCACGTTTTATATTTTCTATCAAAGACTGACATATCTTTCTTCACAATTATTTAGAACAGTTACCTTTTAATGCTTCCAGCAATTAATTTTTCAGGGTCGTTATCCAAACACAAGGCTGCGTTTTCTCTATCTGGTAATTATCACGGGGAGTTCCCTTTTCCATCTTAGAAGTCTGAACTTTCATGCCATTTTAACAACTTCAATGACTCTCTCTAAATAATAAGCCATGTATATAATGAAAACTTGAACTTGCCTCCAGTTGCTAAAAATAACTCTCAGAGATTTGTAAACAGACTGAAATTCTGGATCACTTATTGGTAACAGTAGTGTAAAATGACAGCTTTTAAATGCTTTTCAAATTATGATGTATCAGAATGTGTACTAAACAAGTTAAATGAAACACCACATCTTTCTCCCTATTTCTAGTTACATAACAACACCTTTCATGCAGCTGGCAGAGAAACGTTTTAAGCTTGTGCTGTTAAATCTTTCTGTTCTATATACTATCGCTATTGTCATTAATGTTTAATTTTGAAAGAAGTTCTGACAGAGAAGTCTTAAAGAATGGAGTGGAAAGTCATTTCTTCAGCCATGTCAGGAAGAAAAAAATTGATGGATGAACTGTCCAAAAAGGACTTCAAGTATATTCTAAATTTTGTTTACTAGTGAAGGAGGCTGTTATGATACGTAACCATTAGTAAATGGTACATGTCACCTCTTGCTGCTTAAAGCCAACTTACTCCACTGGCAGATTCTAGAGTGGTCCTGAACTTCTTTTAGGTGTTTGGAATAGGAAAGACTTATTTTAATATAGGATGTGTGCAGCCTTTATTATTAAATGACATGGATAAAATAGCAAAGATTTAGAAAACTTAACAGGAGGTAGCATATAGTTCATATGATGTTATGTTCCATATGATAAATTACAGATAATATAGTGGCTCACAAGATAATAATGTGATTTTTCTTAGGAAATCTTCAATCACCTGCTTGCTGCCCAGCATGTGCTTGGTTGCATTTTGTGTTGCATTCATGACTGGGACAGTACCTGTAGGCACTTGGGATTTTAGTTACCTCTTGAGGAACACATGGAGATGAAATTTAATTTAGTCTGGTAAAAACATTTGATAGAGGATTGAGTAGATGATGATGTCATTTTTGTTAAGTGTAAGCAATGAAATATATGTCCCATTTCTGTGTTTTCTCCTCCTTCTCCTTTCGTATTTACTGGTCTTAAACATGACATATTTTGACATTTGGGCTGCAGCCCAAATGGGCTTCAGAATCCATCATCTCTTTTCTGCCACATGGCTTTGTTGAATCAAGGTGGTGTGTACTTACTTGTCTCTTTGTACCAATTTTCTTCCTTAAGTGGTCTACTGTTAAACAAGTCCCTGCTATTTTTAAATAGGACTTTGTTCCACTCTTGCCCCCGAGACACCTTAGTCATACAAAACCTTGTTCTGTGACTTCTGTTCATTTGTTTTCCTGTTTGGAGAATTTATTTTCCACTTTCTGTTTCTCCTTCCTCTGCTGCTGATGCTCAGGCTGTGAGCAATTGTTTCACTCATGCAATATTGCACAAAGGAATGAGGTAAATGACAGCATATGGTTTCTTCCTTACAGTTCTACTTCCCTTCAAAATATAAGCAAAGCCCACAAGAAATTAATACAGTAGCCAAAATAAGCTATTTTGAACAGAATTTTTACCCATAAATAAAGCAGAACTTTTCTGTAGTTTCCTATTGCATTTTCACTTTGCTTTCCATATAAAATATGTATCAGATACCACGGTGAAGTGTAGTAGCATTGAAGTCGTTATATGGCAAGACACAAAATAGAAGTGCCATATTTTCTGGAGATCGTAGTCATTCACAGAATCACATAGTTTTCTATTCTTTTATGCTATCTGTCAGTAGGCTTACCTATGGTCCTATTTAGTAAAGACTGGATATATACGTCAATTGAAAGAGAAGGAGAAGCTCACTGCCTATAAAAGAGGTGGTAATCGTTTAGTGTTTCTTCACGGAAAGGGTGGTCGGGCATTGGAATAGGCTGCCCAGGGAGGTGGTTGAGTCACCATCCCTGGATGTGTTTAAGAGACGATTAGATGTGGTGTTGGGGGATATGGTGTAGGGGAAGACTTTGTAGAGTAGGGTAGATGGTTGGACTCGATGATCCCAAGGGTCTCTTCCAACCTAGATGATTCTATCATTCTATGAATGCCTAAGTGTGATGGAAGGGAACGTTACAATATAGGTTTAGAAGTTCCTCTGTATGAAGGTAGTGTAAATACTGATATGCGAGTATTTTCAATAGTAAAAGACTTGCTGCTGTTTTCTTACCTGGTAGAAACTCTGTATAAAGGACATATTTTACATTAATTTTATTTATCTAAATTTCTTCTGCATCAGTGAGACACAGTTATTTTCTTCTTTTTGCTGCTCTGTTTGCATGTCCTAAGGTGGCATTACAGAATGCTTACTAAGGGGTGCTTTGCTCATTTTGCTTTTAGATTATATTTGCAAGGATGTGAGGGAGGAAATGCATAATGCAAGTGTAATATGAAAGTTCTAGTAAGAAAATTTGCATTTTTTTCTTGGATTAAAGTTTAGTCATTTCCAAATTCTGAGCATTTTTTCTGAATTTGTAGATGACTAAAAGATCGGAAGTCTAGCGTAAATCTGAGTAACCTGTTAAATGTTTCACGTGAAAGAACGTTCATCTCGTTGCTTATATTTTTGAATGTTATTACATGTTAGAAATGTAATAAGGCACATGTGAAAATAGTGCATTTTAAATTTCTTTCAAGTGTAGCACAACAATATGGTAAGCTTTCTCAAACCAAGAAAATATGCAATTTCATATAAGTATATATGTAGGTCATTCTTGAACAATGAACAACTATATGGAAAGAGAATAGAAAAGTAAAACGTCTGCTTCAGAATACAGACTGGTATTTCCCTCCATTCTCAAATTATTCAGGATTTTGCTTTTTTTCTAGAATACTAGTGGTAAATTGAAAGAAAAAAAAAAGTTTAAGGATGATTAAATGTTAAAAATACCAAATAGTTCCAACAAAGGAGAAAGAAAATTAATTCAGTCTGAGTTCAGATTTTTGCATTTCTATACCAGCAGAAGGATTGATCTGTGATCAGAAAGGGTAAAAGTATTGTTTGGTTAAGAACAAAATCTCTCAAGGTTTGAGAGAGTCACGGTGGATCTGCTCTTTCTTTATTCACAACTGTTTCTGCTTTTCTCCCTCTTCTCTAGAACGGAGATGTGAGCCTATATACACTGGTTAAAATTCATGCCAGTGTAATTTCATGTGTTGTGATGTGGTGTTTCTTTTAGAAAAAAAAAACACTATTAAAGAAGTAAACTGCAAGAAATTTAAACATAAGAAAAAACTTCTTTACTTATGAGGCTGATCAGATACCAGGTTTTCTAGATAGATTGTAGAGTCGTCATTCTTTGAGATGTTCAAAACCCAATGGATGTGGTCCTGGGCAACCTGCTCTACTTGACCTTGCTTTGAGCAGAGGGATCAAACTAGAGACCTCCACATTCTAATAGTTCTGTAGTGTGGTGAAAGAGCGTATTGTCTATATTTGGAGATAATTTTGCAGTGATGTTGGATATTTAGGATGAAGATCTTGGTGAGTCTGCAAATGTGCGTTAAAGGAACTTACTACCATACAGTTCTTCATATTATGACCAAGGAAATATTTTAATAGGTCAAAATAGGAAAACCTATTAAGTTTTGTGTGATTATATTTTGAGATCTGTGTAAGTTTTTTAACTTAACTTCATGCTTACATTCTGAAGAACAATAATTATCATCTTGGCAGTGTTATTAACAAAGATTAAAGAATTTATTAGAAATTTCAGACGTGTATGTGTTTCCAAACATTGTGGTCTAATTGGTTTCAAACATTATTTTTTTTATTATTCAACAGCTTGCTTATATAGCTAATACACTACCTTATTGTCTTCCACAGATCTGAAGAGGGAAGCCAGTATTTGTCACATGCTGAAGCATCCTCACATTGTTGAACTCTTGGAGACATACAGCTCAGATGGAATGCTTTATATGGTCTTTGAGTTGTAAGTTTCTCTCTTTGATTTTACTTTTCTTTGTTGTCATTTGCTAAATACAGTGGGGATTGAGTGCACTCTCAGTAAGTTTGCAGATGACACCAAACTAGGTGGGAGTGTTGATCTGCTTGAGGGTCAGAAGGGCTATAGAGGGGGATCTGGACAGGCTGGATCAATGGGCCAAGGCCAATGGGATGAGGTTTAATAAGGCCAAGTGCCGGGTCCTGCATTTTGGTCGCAACAACACCAGGCAACGCTAGAGGCTCGGGGAAGAGTGGCTGGAGAGCTGCCCAGCAGAAAAGGACCTAGGAGTATTGGTGGACAGCCAACTTAACATGAGCCAGCCGTATGCCCAGGTGGCCAAGGCGGCCAACAGCATCCTGGCCTGTATCAGGAATAGTGTGGCCAGCAGGAATAGGGAAGTCATGGTGCCTCTGTACTCAGCACTAGTGAGACCTCACCTTGAGTACTGTGTTCAGTTTTGGGCCCCTCACTACAAGAAGGACATTGAAGTGCTGAAGCATGTCCAGAGGAGAGCCACCAAGCTGGTGAGGGGTCTAGAAAACAAGTTGTATGAGGAGGGGCTGAGGGAACTGGGCATGTTTAGTTTGGAGAAGAGGAGGCTGAGGGGGGACCTCATTGGCCTCTACAACTACCTGAAAGGAGAGAGGTGGGTGTATGACAGGACCAGAGGAAATGGTCTGAAGTTGCAGCAGGGGAGGTTTAGCTTAGACATTAGGAAGAATTACCTTACTGAGAGAGTGGTCAGGCACTGGAACAGCCTGCCCAGGGAGGTGGTGGAGTCACTGTCCCTGGAGGTATTTAAGAAACGTGTAGACATGGCTCTTCAGGGCATGCTCTAGTGCCCAAGATTATTGGTTTGTAGGTGGGTGTGATGTGGTGGGGTGTTGTGTGTGTTATTGTTTTGGTAGGTTTTGGGGGGTTTTATTGTTTGGTTGGTTTTTTGGTTTTTTTGGGGGGCGGGGGGGGTTGGTTTGTTTTGGGTTTTTTTTGTGGTTGGACCTGATGATGTCAGAGGTCCCTTCCAACCATGATGAGTCTGTGATTCTGTAAAACTATGTCTACTTCCATCTGTTTGTTTTGTATCTCAGAAGTCTTGAGTGCTATGAAAATATTTATCTCTGACCAGTACCAGTTGTCCCAAATAAAAAAAAGTTGTCACACTGGCTAAGTGACTAATGTCAGGCTGATTCTTTGTAGCGTGCTTTCTAAGGGCAGACATGCTGTTCATTGGTGGTTATTGTGTCCCTAATAGGGTACATGAGAATGAGTTAAAAATCTGCTTACAGTTACCATCTTTGGATATTTTATTATTTTTATTATTATTTATTTTGAAGTTTTGTGGGTTGTTGGCTTTTTCCATACTTTTCTTTCTTTAGCACTGATTTTCTTTTATTAGGTAAGAAATTAAAGCTTATTGGAGTATTCCTGTAAATTGATATACCTTTCATATCATATGAAAAGAGGTATTTGTCTAAAAGATATGTTTTGGAAGCTTGAATGTAAAAGTTTAGTTACTATTGGCATATGGAAGATTGAACAGTATATGTATTTTTAGTTGAAAACAAGAAGCAAGAGGGAGGGCAGCCCCTAAAGGGCTATATTCCTTCTTTAAGGGAAAATTATTAGTCCTTCATGAGTTAGGTATTAGCTAACTGGTAAGAACAAAAAGAGATATGCAGAATGCTAATTTGTGCATCTTCCTTATTTGATCTTCCTTGTCTTTTCTGTACCTAACAGGTCATCTTTTTATGTTCCCCATATATGCATTCCTTGTGTGTCTGGGCATATGTGTTTATACCTCTTTAATTTCTTTGATCTTCCTGCATTATTTTTTCTGATGCATGTGGCCTGCTTATGTTGGAGTAAGTCACACCATACCAGTGTGCTAGATCAAAATGGCATGTCCGCTAGCCAAATATTGGATTTACAGGCTTAAAAAATAGTTCTCATGTGTTAATTTTACCATTGAGGTGGAGAAAAAGTTATATGGTAACAGAAGAAAACAAGGAGAAGAAGACTGTTGTTTAAACGTCTTCTGCTTTTTTTGTGTGTGTGAGTTTATAAACTTATGATTGTGTGAAATAAGTGGTTTATGCTTTCCTTTCTGTAAGTTTTGATTCAATACTGACTTACTGACTTTGTTTTTTATTTTGTAAATCCCAAAGCATGGACCAAGGGACTCTAATTATCCTATTGTGAAATAATTATGTACACCTTGGGGAGACATGCTGTGATAATTAACAAGATTCTGAAATGGAAAAAAGGTTTTGCTTCTATTTTTACCATGCCAGTAGCTCAGAAATATGATACAAAAGCAGTAATTATTTTTTAATGTCAAGCCTATTATCATTTATGTTTGTATACATAAAAAGTAAGTCTGAAGAATTAGGATTACTACACAAATACTCTACCTGACTTCAGGCCACATGAAAGAAGGAAACATGAGGCTAAATTATTTTAAGCAAAATAATGCTTTACCATCTCGTATGTCCTTGTCTCCCTTGTATGCTACATCAGTCTTTTGTAACAAACAGAGATAGAAAATAAGACAGTAGGAACACCTGTACTCAAAATGTAGCAGGGAATGGGAGAGTTGTTGGCACAATGTATTATGCCGAAGGGGATACTTTGGTAAAGTGACTCAATGGAAGACTGATGTATGCTGTGGAGTAAGACTGCATTGTCTGAGTGGCATACATGTCTATGGCACCATACTATTCATGTGACCATAATAAGAAACTCATAGTTAGTAGAAAAGCATCTATGTATTTGTAGGTAACTTACTTTCCCTCATACTGCTTTCTGTTCATCATGCTATCCTTGTAACTGAAAACTGCTTTGCAACTAAGTTCTGTCTACAGTGATAAAATATATTTTATTGGAGTCTAGTTATTCTGAATAACAGAAAAGGGGAAGACAACACACATCTGCAGAGGAGATACAAACCCAGCTGGTGATGGGCTCTTTATGAACTTGGCAGATGCTTTGCATGAAAATTAATTGAGGTCCAGCACATGAAATGCATGCAATAACCAAACCTAAAACTTTGTGCCGTCAGTTACACATAAATGATACATAGGCCCACTACTATTTCATAAGCTTTTAGCTACATGGAGCAGCTGCTAAAGTGACCCTGAATATCTTGCCAAATCTATTGTTACAAAAAAGTACAAGTTAAATAAGCAAACACAGCATATATCTGATAACAAGAGATGGTACCACTCAGGAAAAAATACAATCTGTGCCCAATATTGAAAACTTTTCTAACAATAAACAACAAAAAAAAAATCAAGTCACAATTCATAGCAGCAGTGATGAACATGAAGACTAGCAATGAAGTTTAACACCAAAGAATTAGCTATGTTTTTAACCACTATTCATAGCATTCTTTAGAATGGGGTGATCATGTCCTTTTACCAGTAGGTTGCTGTTAGCCATTAGGTACTGCATAGAAGCAGTTGGCTGTAACAGATCAAGTGCATGTGTAGAGTAAGAAGCAGAACCTGTCCCAGAAAGTCTTATTTTAAAAGTAAAATTATTATTTGAAAAGTATGTGCCTGTGCCAAGTGGTTTTACCCACATACACCCCAGCTGCTCACTGGAAGGGTGTTGAACTCTTTCCACCGATGGAAGAGATCCCTGAGAGGCTCTAGAGAGACCAGGGCCAGCTCTAGGCTTTATCATACAATCACAATTTTCTTTCCCATTCTGTAGTGTTATTTACTGACAGCTATATATCAAGGGATCCATCATTAGTCTTGAGTGAACTGTGACCTTTTACCTAAAACAAGTATGTAGTCAACAGCATGTAGTCAACAGAAGTTCATCAAACAGACATATTTTACAGTGTCAAAACAGATGAAAGCAATCTCTTTTTAAGTCCATGCCTTGCAAAGAACAAAATAATATGCAAAACTCTCCTGCTATTTAAAAATTCCATTTATGAAATAGGATGCAATCTGGTTTCTTTTGTATTTGTTCAATAACATGCTATTCTAGACAGATCTGTCTGTCCCTGTCACTTGATGTTTGCTTGGTAGCTTATAAATGGGGAGGAGGGAGGAACACTGGATTTACATAGAATGCTATTTTCTGTTTGGTATATAACTATCACTTCTGCTTTTACAGTCTGTTGGTTGTTACTTTTTTTGTCTAATGGCTACTGATCTTTATCAATAAGAATACTTGGAGAAGGATCAGTTACTTGCAAAATTTCTAAAACAAAGCAAATATTCCATTTGAAGTGTCTGAAAACCACATTTTAGAGTACATTATGTGCAGTTCATCCTCAGTATAATCAAAGTATGTGGAGTGAGTACTTACCTTTCATGCTGAAGAGTTCAGATGCATGAGTAGTGAGTGAATTGCAGAATATTGTCTCATTACTATACAGAGGTGCTTTTTCTTTTCTTAGTGGTTCTAAGAGAGATTTGTCTCTTGGGACATTAGAAGAACTGATCTTACTTAGATTCACCAGTTAGGCTGTATATATGTAGTTATCTAGATATAACTTTACCATTTAACCTAGCTAACATGTAAAAATGCTTTAGTTTTAAAATCTCAAATTCATAAAAGCAGAACTTTAAAATGGTTGCAGTTACTTAGGTTTATGTTAAGCATAAGCTGATGAGCGTTTAAATGACTGCATTCAATCATGTGGCTTCGTTGAAGTGTTAAGAAAAAAAGAAGATAAAAAATGAATGCTATCTATTTATTCTGCTTTGTGACAATACTGTGAAATAGCACAGCTTCTTAGTTTATGGAGTGAAAGCTTTTTTTCATTACTTTACTTAATCATGTTAGAATTCTGGTTACGATTTTATTTTTAAATGCAGTCTCACCTGTAGTCCTTGATATTTTATATGGCTTTACTATACTTCTTTTATACTTGCATAATTCATTAACTAAGATTAAAAAAAAGTCTAAATGTTAATTTTTAAAAGTAAAATCAAGAGAAACTATAATCTATATTTTTCACACTGGAACAAGTCTTGCTATGATTACTGAAATAAAATAGTTTCAGATGCTTCTAGGTTTAAAGTTTGGGACAGATTTTCAAAATACCCAATGAAAGGAAAAACTTTCAAATTCATTTTGAAAAGCTTAAAATACACTTTGAGAAGTCATTAAATTAGAGATTCTGTCTGTCCTAACTTCAGACGTTTAAAAATTACACTCTAATGCCTCTAAATCTGAGGCATCTCTGTACGTTCCCTTTTTTCCCGTGGACTGAAAGGGAGCCTAAAGTAACTAACTCTAATTTTAAATGCCGTAAGTCAACCAAATTACACCAGATATTAAATACAATGATATCAAACTAACTGACATAAAGACTTTTTTTTTTTTTTAACTTAATAAAACGCAGGTTTACATTGTGTTTGTATTGGGGATTCTCTTTTTTTTTTTTTTTTTTTTCTCAATGTGTTATGCATAGTCAGTACTTCCTAGCCTTGTTACTTTTGGATACAAAGTTTAGGCAGTTACCTGGTCTGGGTATGCTATTTCTCTTTTGTCCCCAATAACTTGTTGATAACCTATTGATTGATTATAGTCAGAGGAAGTGATAGAGAATTTAAAGCCAACTTACGCTTGAGGAAAAAGATAGGAGGTTCTCTTGTTACCTTTGCATAATATTGGTTGATTTCATTCATTTGGTGGACAGAAATTAATATAATAGGAAACCAGACTTCATTTGTTTTAATGCTTAAAGAGCAATCTTTGGGGGTTTTCTGTTGTCAAGGCCAGACTTAGAAATCAGGATTTTTATTTTGGATGAAATTTGGGCTCTTTCGTAATAAGTAGCAAAATTCGGCAGGGCAACTAAGAATTCATAGCATCGAGATATTCATGCATTGAAATTTCAGCATTTATTGTAACTAATTATTGCAAGTTGCTACGTTGCGTTATTTTAGCAAAGCTTCAGAAGACCCCCTTTTAAGCAAAGCTAACTGGTGGAAGTCAATATAAAATGATGGTGCATATACTTGTATTTTGAAAAATCTATATACAAAAGCATGAAGTAATTCATACAACATTAGTATCAAGGGAGTGTTTTTGTATGGGCTCGTAATACTGGCTGACATATGGAGGTTTTGTATTAGAGTATGGATTAAACATTTCAGGTTAGGTACAGTACTACCTTTATATTACCACCAAGACAAGTGCTTTTTAAGGATGCATATGTGCTATTTAATAATCAGGTTGGACCATTGCTGGGAAAACACCAGTAGAAAATTGTTTCCAAGCACACCTATTTAGAATTAATTACTCCTCCTACAATCATCTTCTACACAGTGATTTAGGAATTAAGTATTACTGAGTGAAGTTTGTCCATTGTTTGTGTCTAAATGAAATGAGTTAGTTTATGAAAGCTCTGAAATTCATCTGTTGGCAGCCAGCAAATTTCTAAAAATGTCTCAATTGAAAGTGCTGAAACACCTGTATACAGACGCTCGTTTAATTATCTGGAATGAGCTAAACCCTGGATGCATGGATAATATATAGGAAATAAGAGTTTCTGTACTTTTTGTCCTAATTTTCAGAGATTGCTATATAGGGCATCAAGAAAAATTAAATACTATATTTTTCAAGTTAATTTATGGCGGTTTACTTGCAGTAATTGAAGATGGCAAGCATATAAAAACTGTCCAACTGAAGGAAAAAAATGCCATTGTGCACAGGCCTTTAGCATATATGGTATAAAACTCAATAAACTTGGTTATGAGCAATGTGCCACGCCCTTATTTTTTTTCTCCTTAGAAGTAATCATTCAGTTCCTTAAAGCAGTGCTTCTCAAACTTTCTGATTGTTCATCAAGAAATTAAGTTGAAGGCTACATCTTATTAGGTCATCTGGAAATTCAAAGCTGTCATACCCCAGTGTTAAAAGTAGATCTCTTCTGGAATATACTGTCTATTCTTCAGAGTGACAGCCTGAGAACAGATTTCTGCATTGAATATGACTCAGGAGTAAACTTTATGGGCTGTTTGCAAATTCTCATAACTTTGTGTAGAATAGTAGAAAGATTTTCAAGGTGCAGAGTAGCACTGATCAGAGCTATGGTAAGAAACATTTCTCCAAAGAGCTGAGGTCCAGGCACAGTTCTGCTAAAAATATGGAAAAATAAAAAGTAGAATATGAGAAATTGGGGGACATAGTTCGTACTGATACCCAAAACAACTTGGATGTGGTGGTGTCGGTTAATTCCCTGCTCAGAGTTGCTTTAGCTGGCACTTTCAGTGGGAACATCATAAACTGGCCCAGTCGGTTTATGTAGGTTCCGTGAGTGCCCTCTACTGGTATCAAATGATCAGATTATGTGTGTGCTGTAATTTTACCAAGTTTTTCTTCATCTTCCACCTATGTCTTCAACATGTATATCTCTGTGTGTTTAATGGAATTTAACTTATTGGTTTTTATTTTTATGGTTTTCACATGTCTAATGCTGATAGTCTTTACAAAACCTTGAGAATTCCTGAACTTTTATTTCATCTGGATCTCAAAACTTTAATGGTTTGGCATTACATAAGCCTTTCAGTTTCTGCAAACTCTTATTCAAAGTGGTTGTGATATTGCGGAGTTTATAGTGTATTACTGCGATGAATTTTTTTGGGTTTCTTATAACTGATGCTGACTCTTGCTTTTGCAGCCTCAGCTAGATAAGTCTCATAAGATTTTAATATAAATTACAACATCATTGGAGTGATGCAAGCCCTATTTATACACAAAGAAAGTCTACTCTTAAAATGAGATTTTTGCCTTGAAAAAGTAGTAAATTGAAGCCAGAGATTAAAATACACCTGCCATATGTTTGTGCTTTTGAGATCAACATAGTTCATCTTAGTGGAATAAAACTTTCAAACTGCTCACAGTCTGTAGCCATTTTTAGTATCAATGGAATTTTAGCTAATTAAAAAATATTTGCAAAAAAAATTCAAACTGCCACTTACTGTTACAAAATTTAAATTAAAAATGCTGGTATGTAAGTGGGAGGTAGAAATACATGTTAAAGACCATTTTGATTATAAACACTTTGTTTAATAGAAAAGTTAGTGTAAAGGAATGACACTCGGCTCAGTGTCTCAGCAACTATTGATACTGCTAAAAAATCTTGAATGCTTCTGGATCTGCATTCATCTAGTTTAGAACAAGACAGAGTGAAATTAGTCTTCTAGAGGGTTCTGCTGCTTCATGAGAATGACACCTCCTAGTTTTTGGTAGTTAATAATACGTTTTTTATGTTCTACGGTGCTTGGTGTTGCTCAGGTTTCAATTTTGTTTCCCATCTAGCTGAAAAAAATTGTTGGGAGGAAGCAATGAAAGGGAGATTGACATGAGGGTTTTTTTCCAGTGAGCTAGCTAAATCCAGATTTATGCTGTTCCCATTGAACCTGACCCCGTTGCTGCTGTACAGTACTATGTATAGTGCAGCATGGTATATTCTCTCTGAGTGATATTTAGCTGTGTATAGGGACTAGCTGTGTGAAATTGACCAAGAAAAACTACTGGGAAAAAAAACGTTCAGAGGCATATATTGATGCAGTGATGAGCAGTCATGGTTTGGCAATAGGGGTTTTCCGATTTGTGGGGCTTGTTAAATCTGAAGATGGTACCAGGTGCTCAAATAACTGGCAAGGATATTATTTTTTTTCCACCTACTTAAATGAATGTGTATTTCTTTTGGTCACCAGGCTCTCTTACACATGTCAGTGCTCTGTCTGCATGGTAGTGTATTTTGCATGGGGATACCTTTTGGATTTATTTGGGTATTAAAGCTTCTGCACATTGTTTGTGATGCCCAAAGCAGAAGTTTTTGCATTGCAGGTGTGTAATAAAGCAAAAGTGGCTATTCTGGATAGCTTACCAAAATGGCCCTGATAATGTTGGCTTTCTAGATACCTTGCAAATCCTGCTTCTTTTCACCTCCCCTCCTTGAGTCTTTGGTGGAGAGGAAACAGAGAAGGTGTGACGGCTGAAAATGGCATGTTACAATCAATATTTTTGCTAGTGCATGAATTATAATATGTGATTTTTATTGTTCCTGTTAAGTCTTCTACTTTCTCCTTGCCCCTCCAAGCAGTGAGTGTTTCTTAGATATAAATCTGCCTTAACTTACTTAGAGGAGAAAGAAAAGGAGGGCAATTATGCCACACCAAGTTGCTTTGGTTTTAGAGAAATGGTAGTCTAATTTTAGCTTAAGGACTATAAATATACCTGCATCTAAAAGTATGCTACTTGTTGTGGGAAGTTAGGTTATCATAAAGACTACAAACAATTAGGAAGAAAAGAAACAAAGTATCAAGTATCAGAATTGTTACATGACCTGAGGGGCATGAAAGGTTAACCTGTGGCAAGCCATATTCTACTAGATTGCCTATTAAATACTATTTTAGTTAATAGTGCATTGCACATGTATACAGAGTATTTTATGTGATTTATGTAAGTGGAGTAAATAGATTTTTAATACAATTGATTGTAGTTATCTGTCTTAAGCATTTTTTCTTATTTTTACCTGCAGTATGGATGGAGCAGATCTGTGTTTTGAAATTGTGAAGAGAGCAGATGCTGGATTTGTGTACAGCGAGGCTGTAGCCAGGTATGTATTAAAATTTTAATTAATCTCACAGGATAAATGGAAAAGAATGGAATATACTGCGATACAATCTGTTAGCTAAAAGTTGGAATACTATAAATAATCCTGTTTCCACAGTCTGGATGTTTATTACAATAATTAGCATAATAAAAGTAGAATTTGGAGCACTTTGTCATTTACTAATTGTATATTTGGATGGAAATATGGAATAAAAAAGTATTTCACATCCAATACTTAATTCTCTGTCTCTGCTTTTTATGGATCTTTTATTCAATGGTGTTAGGTGACTTCACTGACAGGTGTGAGATTTATTGGTCTTGCTAGATAGTCATCTTTTTCTTTTTTTTTTTTTTTGTAATATATCACTTTATTTGTGATCACTACAACTTACTACAACTACACTTACAAGGTAAACTAAAATCATAGATTCTATATAGAATAATTGTAGAAGGACAACAAAACCTGTTGTCCTAGTGGCGTGACAATTCAGCTCAAAGCCCATGAGAGTCTTTGCTTTTCTCAACTGTGTAGATTTTTTTTAGCATCATAGAAGCCAGGTTGGAAGAGACACCATGAGGTCTCTATTTCAACCTCCTGCAGGGTCAGCAAAGCTAAAGGCTTTGTCCAGTGAGGTCTAGAAAACATACAAGGGTAGGGATTTCACAGCCTTTCTGGGCTACTTGATGCAGTGCATAATTATGTTGCTGGACAAAAATGTTTCCCTGTAACCAGCTGGAACCTCCAGAGGACAAGGATTGCCTCCTTTAGCCCACTAGTAATGCTCTGCCTGATGCAGTACAGGGTGCTCTTGGCTTTCTTGGCTTTCTAGTATGGTTAGCAATCTATTAGGGGATCCTTTGGATATGGGAGAAAGAAGTTGGTCTTCAATCTGCATTAAGGTAGGCAAGATCTTGGTTCTGTCCCTTTCTAGATAAATCAGGCACTGATACTCACATTTTTTCTTTTTCATGTTTTGTTGTTAAAAAAACTGAAGGGTCCTGACTTTTTTGTCATATGAAACAGAATTATTGAATATTTTGGAACATTTAAGAAATGGAAAATGCAGATTTTTCTTTTCTAATTTTCCTTGGCTTCAATCAGAATAATCCTCAAACTTTAGAGTTTATTATTCATTATTATAAACACAAACTCCATTCTACTGAAGTCTGACTACTTAAGGTTAAGTTGATTGATTGGTTTTATATAAATAGAGTCTTAAAAGTTGTTATATGTATATAGTAATTTTTCCTGCAGTTTTGTCATGTATGATGTCTTTTTCAGTCACTACATGAGACAGATATTGGAAGCTCTACGTTACTGTCATGATAATAATATAATTCACAGGGATGTGAAGGTAAGGGGTTTTAATTTTTTTTTTTTTCTTCACCACAATAATGCAAACTACTGAGTTTTGATTTCTGTAATTTAGAGGAAGGGAGAGCTGTAGAAAAGGAACCTGTATTTGCTGAGCGTGTGTTTACTCTTACTGTGTCATGCAAGATTAAAGTCCGTCTCTAATTCCATCAATAAAGAACATTTAGGAGGTTTTTATTCACAGATTACATATGCATTTGATTTCAACTTACTTTGAAAGTCGGTTTAATGTCTAGTTTTTTGAATATTCATATGAAATCTGCTTGCTTTTTTTTGTGTTAGGAAAATATGTGTATAAATTAAACTGGAATTTGTAGGTTAATAGCATCGTTTTAACAGCATAATGACAGTCTTCATCCAAACTAAGATTTCAGAGAGATGCACATGGTTAAATGCTACAATACTGGTAGCATTACCTACTTTTTGCAAACAGCCTTAAGCATTTATTATTGTGAAAATGTCTCTAATACAAGCAAGCTTGGGAGGAGAAATAGAATGTTTAAGAACAGTTTATGTACATAGAATTTTGATCCTATGAGTTTTGTGCTATTTCTATGGATATTTTTGGAACTAGTCTAGCCCAAGGTACTGTAATGTAAGTAATTGGGAGTTTTAACCTAAGCGGACTTGACTCTCTTCAAATCAGTCTAAAGTAGTGTAAACCAACAGGCAGTGTTTCATTTTGGCAAAATCAGTGCAGAAATATAACTACAGGGTTTTGGTTCAGAACCTATTAAGCTAACTGCAATATCCCAGCTCTAGATGTCACTGTAGACATTGTTTTGAAAGGAAGTAGATTAAGTGACCAATTTCCAAATTATCTGAATGGATGAAAGTGAATTACTAAAAAGCTGTAAAGTTGATATCCTCATACTACGTTTTTCCCTGCTTAAGCTTTCTGTGAATGGTAGTTTGAACTGCAAAATGTTTGATCAGTATCTGATGCACAGGAAAATTTGCACCTTATAGTCCCTGTAAGAATTAGGTGTCTTTTAGCCACTTTTGTGCGCCTGACTGATTAGGAAGAGTTGGTCAGAAATACTTCACTTTGCTGTAGTTTGGTGCCAGAAACCTCACCTGACTTCTGTAAGTGACAAGATCTACCAAAGCTTCTGGAGCACAACTGCAGCCTTTGATAAACTCCCATATGCCCCAGAGTCACCTCTGATGACGGAATCGAAACATGAAAACTTTCACAAAATAGCCTGTAGTTGTCTTAATTTCCTTCAGTGCTCTGTGAGACCAGACATTTCTTGAGCCTCTGTGTATCATTTGACCCCCTTCAACATTGCTTAAAGGCTTTATATTCAGTGACAATTGCACCTTTGCTTCACCTTCAGTTGATGCGATCCTGCATTCAGTTCATGCACTGCTTGGAAGTTGGATCATATGATAAGGAAAGTAGAAAATGCTAATGCAGGAAGACAGCTATGCGTCAGAAATGTCAATGTTGAGAACTTTTTCCCTTACCACAAGATTTATTCCCGTTTTGCTAACCTAGTGATAAAGGACTCAGCCATTCTTTTTATTCTTTTAGAACCTTGCTGCATCAGAAATACCCAAAAGACGACTGCTGAAAGTAGCAACATTGAAATGGGGTCTTTTCCAGTATAGAATGTTATTGCACAGTAGTTTGTATGCGGAATTCTTTTTATCTAAGAGAACAAAAAAGGGAAATGGGAGTAATGTGGGTCTGAAATGAGATGTTTGTCTTTTTCCATAAAACATGTGCTAGAGTTTGAGTACCATTTGTCACTGAAGTCAGCCACTTTCTTGTGAGCTGTCAGTATCACACAATAATGAAAGTATTTCATTAATGTAGTCATTAAAAAGTGATGAATGGTAAAGGGACCTACAAGCAGGACCAAGAAATAGGAGGAAAATGGATTCTTTCTTTCTTCCAAATCTCCACTGTATTCTGTCCTGCAAAATAGTGTTTTCTCTTACTTCACCTTCAGGAAAAAAAAAAAAAGTAACAAATGGGGTTAACTCCACTATAAAGTGGTTCTTCTCTTAACATAAATACAACTGAAGATAGTTCCCTTGTATATGACAATATGTTTATTACAGGCAATAATGCATACCTCAAGATTTAATGGAACTAAAAACAAGTAACCAAAATGTGCCCTGTAGCTGTAATCTTTCTTCAAGAAAGAGAAAAATTAATAGTATGCGTCTGCAACTCTTAACTGCAAAGGATACCACTGATCATTGAACTTCCTGAAGTTCTGTGCTATAGAATTATTTTAATAATTATGATTTTAAAAGCTGAAAGTGATGGGTTTGTTATAAATAGGTGAACTTGAATATTTCCAGTTCCTCTGGCAGTTAATGTGGTGTGGAGTACCTAAAGCAGCATTGTGCATTTAGCGCAGTCACATTTGGTCAGCATTCAATATTTTGAGTTGCTATATTCTCAGCATTTGGGAGATGTTGTTTTATCTTGTCATGACAGTTTTATTGAGTTACCTGTTAGTAAGAGAATAGACTAACATTGATCTTGATAAAAGACTTTTGTGCTGGTTACTGAAAGTGGAATGTGATTCAGCTCAAGAAATACTGTTTAAGTATTGTATTAGTTCCGAAGCAGGATAGCATTCTATAAAAATTGCATTTCTGTAGTGTTTATTGCTGATTTTTTCACCTGTTCATTACTGCAATAAATTCAAAGGAATATTTTTTTAATCAGTAAAACAAGAGGTTTTACAATGTTCAGTTAACCTATATTGTGGTTCTTATGTAGCATTTTATATAGTTGCAGAAATATTGTTATAATAATACCTTTTAATATAATTGATACAAAAGTAATTTAATCACATCAAGAGCTTTAGATGCTGGGGTTTTATTCTTAGTTCACTCCAAATACTCCAACTTTGTTCTATGATTTCCGTATAGTTTGAGTGCTTGCATATGTTTCTGTGATCAGTAAAATTATTGTGTATGTGGAGTCAGGGCAAGCTCGTTGGCTAAATGTAGATATCCAAAATTTTGACTATAGGTTTATCACAGTAGGTATGAATGCTTGCTTCCAACACGTAATCATCTAAATCAATAAAACTGCCAAAGCAAAAAAAAAACCCACAGATTCTGCCTTCTCTTCTGTTAAGATTCAGTCCAATATTTCTGTGACTGGAAGTAAAACCACTTTCTAGAGTAGGACTAAAGTTATGCACTATGTTGTGTGTCATATACAAATCTTAGTTGGTCCAGGTTACCTGAGACTTGATCTGTGAATAAATTTGCATGTTGATTTATGTGCTATTCGGAACTTAATTAACTTAATTAATTAAATTAAATTGTTAAAAGGCTATTAAGGCTGCAGAATCAATAGCAGAGGTAGAATTACAGTGTCCTCTCTGGCCATGGTTTTCTAAGGAGCAGTTCCTCCCTGTTTCTTGTTTTGTCCTGCCCTTTTCTTAGTTTACTGCTAGCTGGGTGTTAAGAGGCATTTTTGCTAAGAACATATATATATTTATGCTGCTTGGCCTACTTAGAGCTCAACATCTACATGCTCTCTGACCAGGTAGTTTATATATTCAAGTCATTTGTGCAGCCCACCAGAAAACATGTATCTTCTGGTTGATGAGCATGCAGCACCTATGCAGCACTGTTGAATGGGTTAACCAAAAAGTAGACAGACACTTTCAGTCTTTTAAACTACTATGCAAACCTTGTGCTATGCATATTTGCCTTAGGATTTTGTGTTCCTTGCTACGGGAATGAATTATTTTATTTTTCATAATACAATTCACAAGTTACCTGCTAACTTCTGATTTGGTACCAGCACGCCTAAGCAGTGCAAGAAATTTAGCACGAGCTGTGTTTTGCTGAAGTGTTTCTCTGTCTCTCCCCCATGCCTTTATGTTTTGAGGGATTTTTCCTCCATGACTATTCTGTTAAATGCTTGACCAATGTACTACTCAGTTTGTACTTTCTCAAATTGCCTGCACTCCACAAAAGGTTATCCAGTACTTAAAACAAGCAAAACTTTGATGCAGTTCAAAAATTTAAAGGAGATGTCATCTTGAACAGACTAAACAGAAAAAAGTAAAGTATGTATCATTTTTTGGTACTATATAGAAATGGTGGAAGGTTAGAAATAACTGCATGTATGCTTTTCATCCTTTTTTTTTTCACTGAATATTGTTGTACATTCATATATATTGCAATTTTGTAGATCTTTTGTGCTTTATGCACTTTTCTATAGATGGTCTGGATTTAAACATTGTTATGAAGGAGGTGCCTTCTGAAGCAACGTGTTACTCCACCTTTGAAGTGGAATAAGTATATAGCACTTTTGGGTGCTATATAGACAAAGTAGACAAAGGGTGCGTATCAGTACAGAAACCACTGCCTCAGGTGTTGAACATTATTGCTGTGTGCTGCAGGAAAAATGATTCCTGACAAAGCTACAGAGCATGTAAAAAACCCGTTCTTCTCAAACACTAAGTAAAATCTTAGGCCACCAGAGTTTGTGTTTATCTGCGAAGGAATCTTCACCCCTGCAGGTTATCCATCACCATCAAAACTTTCTCTTCAGAGTCACTCTGTTGCAGATGTAATTTCAGTAACACTGTGGCCATAATAGGAAATGTCAGAGCAAGATGATGAAATAATGAAATCTTAAATCTGAGATTACTGCTATTTTAGTACAAAGCTGTAGTAAAGCTTTCTCTGTGAAGGCTAAAATTAAAAAGGTGCGTAACTTCTTAACACAGTTTTTACTCCTAAACAGTTACTATAGCAAAACCCTAATGTGATAAAGTAGATAATGGCATTTTTCAGTAACTTTGGAAGAAGATGTTATCAAGAACTTTTCTTTATGCATTAAAGAGTTTTAGGATCTTATGATGCATTCACCATTAAAAAAAAAAGGAAAGAAAAAAACAAATCAACCTTCTAACCAAATACGCCTGGAAAAAGAAAACACATTTAATCTTGAATGTTGTTTGTAGCGCTCTGCCTACTTCCTTAAGCCTCTGATACATGGTTCAGCCATTCCAGAGAAAACATCAGTTCAGCCTCTTTTATGATGGAAACCCATGTCCAAAACCTGGGACTTTCATCGAGGAGAAAAGGGATCTAGATTCTCAACGTCAGCCTACTTTCTGCCTTCTTCCTTGATTATTTAGGTAGAAAATATTGTTCATAGGTCAAACGTAAAATATCTTTTATATTGCATGGATAAAGGGGTGTTACACAGTTCACTGTATAAATTGGTTGGATTCATTTGATATACACATTGGATTTATTATGGGTAATGATGATAGCAAGCAAAGATCATTTGAAAAAAATATACAACTAATACATTATAATTTTATTTAAACATATACCATTTCATATCAAAGTCTTGTTATAGGTGGTTAAAATGGTTTATTGTTACTTATATTGTGCTAAAATCTTTCCATATTCCTTCACATTTTGGAATTCTCTTCAGTGAAAATATCAGCTTTACGTTTGTGGTGTTCTGGTGTGGATTTTGTAAACAGGCCATACAGACTTTTCTTAAATGTTTTATCTAACAGAAGGATTATAATTGGATCTAAACTACTCTTTGCAGCGGCAAGACAAGTAAGGAAATTTTTTATTTCCACTAGATAGTTTAACCTCTGGCAGTCATTATTTGTAAGCAGTACATAAAAAATTGGCCTAAAAATATGATATGGAAGAAAGCAGACAGTTAATATCATCTGGATGACAAGAATGTTTCTTTTCACTGTACTGTAAATGAGATGTTTTTCTCCAATACAGGTGGTTTTTTGTATTTTACTCAGATGTTTGGTAAGACAATAGTATGACAACAAAACCGTCATAAAAGATACAAAAAAACATGCAGTGCCAACACAAGCTGCAATCCCTGCAGTAATTTCATTAGCTTCTACTCCCGTGCTGTAGCATTTGTCTTCTTCCTCAGTCTCTTCCTTGGCATTATATATAATAGCCGTTACCGTTATGCAAAGCACAGTAAGCCATATACTGACAGACAAAAATTTAGCAAATTTTGGCTGACGAAACTTTTCAAGTACACATCTGTAAAAGTTTTCATTGACTGCTTGAGAGTATTGTGTGTCACTGTTTTTCTTCAATGTTGCATACTGATTTATAGCAGTTGAACATAAAATTATAATGGTAACATACATACTGACGTGCATGATGAGAGTCCCGAGGTGATTTGCTATTTTGCATTCTATGGAGACATAAGACCAATGGTACCCTCTTGCAAAATAGGCAGCCACAAAAGGCATTGTGCTACATACAAGTAAATTTGCAGTGACAAGGTTTCCCAGGTAAATGTACTGTGTTCTTTTTGTGGGTGCTTGCTTTGAAAATATCCAGGCAGCAAGAATATTTCCGAAACTTCCTGCAGGGAATAGCAAAGAGTAGATGACTGGTAGAGCTACAGAAGTAGCTAACGATGGATGAAGATGACATGTTGAATTTTTCATTTATGCCGTTATTTCTTGAATGAATGTTCAGAGCTGAAACACAATTAAAAGTATTATTCTTCTGTAATGTGAATCTAGCATCTTTTTTTTTTTGTTGTTGCTCTTATTTTAACTGTTCCTAGTTTTCAGAGTTACTAACTGCTTTTTGTCTTCTGTGGTTATCATCTTGAGTTTGTCTGAGGTTGCTGTTTGGGTGTTCTCTTCCACTGAGAATTCGTGAAGAAAGATTGGCTGATGTTAAACCCCAAAGATTATTTGCATGCCTAGAACCTAATAACATAAATGAGCAAACAGAAGGTTCAAGCTAGGGTCTGACAATAGCTTGTGTGGTCTTGGTTTATTTCTCAATCTTCTGGAAGATCTGTAACCTACTTTGGAAACCACTTCTAAACTATTTTAAGTTAAATAAGCAAAATAAGTGCAAAGTATTACTTTAATTGCAGAAATACAGAGGCGTATCATGTACCTGCATTTAAGTACAAATTAAACTGTGCGTGATGCAGGAATCTGGCTAGACGCATTTACTTTGTGCTGATGTCTGTATCTAACATTGCTTTGTTAAGACCTCTAATCTTAGATGTACATATTGCATATGTACAGTCTGTATTTTTTAACATATGAAAAGGTTGTTGAAAACTGCAATACATGTATTTTCCAAGTTCAGTTTTCAATCTTCTCTCAATTTCCAGACTGAAAAGAAGAAATCAAAGCTCTGTACGGTGATTGCATATAAAAACTGGCGTTTCATCTTACTAACCTGTAGTGAAGAGAGATTTTGTTGTTGTATGGATACTGCTTTAGTGAAGTGTATCCTCTTTAGCGTTTTTTCCATATAAAATCATATGGAAAAAATTAACATATTTTAAACTTACAGACTGATAATAATTTTTCTTTAAAAAGCTGTAAGCAAATGAACTTGGATATCCGAAAGGATTCTGTGTAGCTGTGATAAAAAGCCCAGACACCTAGTTGGTTAGATAGCAAAAAATTTGTAAACATCATATTTTAAAATTCTGCTGTAGGCCATGTTTGACAACTTGCAAATTCAATTAACTTTTATAACTGTTGCATTTTAACGTACACTAAGTCCCATGAGAATTGTTGACCAAAAATGCATTAAATTATTTTATTACAATGAGTTAAATTTACAAAGAAATTGTTGAATTCAGTCCTTTAGTAGTCTAATGATCATTTTTGTGTCAATGCCCAAATTTTGTCAGGTGAAACAAAGAAGTAGTAGTTTTAAGCTTACCTATGCAAGCTGCAGGCACCTTCCTTTGTAGAGAGGAAATTTTTCTGTCTGATGTCCTTTTTATCTCTACTGCTGCAATGAAAAGGCTGATAATTGAATCTGGAAAATACAGTTAAGAACAGTATCTCTCTGACATAAGTAGGTTTTCAGAATGTACACTTTTCTTTTACAGTGACAAAAAGCAGCTAGGCATTTAAAGTTCAAGCGTGATGATGTCTGTGCAAAAAAACCTTTGAAATTTGGTCAGGGTGCAGCTCCATTAGAGAAATAAAAAGAATTAGATAGTGTGGAAGAGTGACTGAACAGTCCTTTGGTCATGTAGATATGGCACAGAAACACCTTGCAATCCTTTATATAGTGCTTTCCTCTTTTTGGGGGTGGAGGGATTGTTACCGTCATTCTCTGAAGGACTGCCCACTTCTCAGGCTGAAGAAAAAAAAGTTGCTGTTTTATTCATGAAAAATTTGGATTTACAATGACATTTAACTGTTCTTCAGCTCCAAGAGCTATCACAAAGCTGACTCTATTCCTGAAGCCCACATGCAATAACTGCATCCATGTCCACCCTCATATGAGTGACCAAATGAACACATCCCATATGTCGAGTCAGGTGATAGATTGTGTGGAAGCAGTTTACGGCTGATGCCTTCTGGGGAAAACTGACTCTGTCCAAGAAATAAAGCATTTTATACAAATCATCCAGAAGTGTGCACAGGACAATTTCCCTCCTCCACATGAAAAGTTTGATCACAGATCAGTCAAACTCTTTTTAGCTCTCCAGAGTTTGAGACCTTTGACTTCACTTCTGTCTGATACATCTGTGGTTGTCAGATATGGCTTTTTAACAGCTATAAATAAGTTCCTTTATGAGAACAGAGGAGATACCATATAAAAACTTCTGCAATTTTGGTAAGGTTCTTGTTTTGTTAGTTTTGCTTTATGTTCAAACATACACAGTGAGAATCAACCTAAATGGCCTACTATCAATGTTATTGTTCAATCTCATTAAATTTTATTTTCTTTTACTAAAATGATGGACACGTGTGCTGGCATCCTATTTAGACTACGTAGTTGATCTCATTTAGGGTTAAATTTAAGTGAGGAAAACTTGCTGTGGAGTATTAGTTATTAGTTTCAAATGCTCTAATTAGTTTGCATGTACTATAATTTTTGTTCCTGTTAGATTTACTTTGTTTATATTTTTTTCCACTTCTGAATGTATAGTTACATTTAAAACTGTTCTAACAGAAAGAATGTATTATTTAATATTTAAATATTTAATAGTCTCTAAGTAGTCTTGGAAGTCCATGTTACTGTGCTGTTCTGTCTAGGTTTAGAGACAAGAGTGCATATCCTGAAAACTGCTAAGAGCAGACATGCCAAAAAATGGTGTGAGCAATTCCAGTTAGCAGAATTTTTTTTAATTATTATTATTTAGTTGGTTATCAACTGTAGCCTGTATTATTTATAATTCCGTGACCATAACTCTTGTCGCAGGAAGCGATAATGCTATGTTTTCTTCAGAATTATTATATGATAATAGTTTATGATAGTAAATTACAGTCTACCAGACTTAATTTTGAAACTGATTAGTGAGATAAATAACAAAGGAATGAGATACTATAAATAAATAAAGAAATACACTTACAGTTAGTTCTAAGCTGTACTAAACACCTCCATTATTCTTTTAGTGGACTATTTCTATTCACCTAACTTATATGTTTTAGACAAAATATGCCATTTATTTGATGATATTCGAATAGTACAAGTGCATCATATATGCAATTCACTCTTCAGTTCTTCACGTGCATTCTTCACCTCAATTATATATATTTCCTGTACTCTTAAACCATGATCACTTTCTAATTTATACATGTTACTAGATTTTTATATGTCAGTAAGCAGCATATCGTAGAATCATAGAATGGTTACATTGCATTTTGCCATTGTATGCAGACAACTTATTTTGTGGTCCCAAAGCACAAAACCAGAGTAATTCCCAGTGGTGAAAGGTATTTCAGTTAACCATTTGTAACACATACCTAGCTTGTTAGGCAGTATAATCATATATGACAGAGTGATCCACTTGCAGGCTGCCTGGCCCCTTCCCCTCCCCTCTGCCTGCTTGAGATGAGAGAAGACAGCCCAGTCAGCCTCAGATCTCCTTGAGCCTGTCACAAACCAAATGGAGAACTGCCTGTTCCGGCTGTACAATGGAGTATGTAACATGTTGGCAGCAGTTGCCTCCTGTAGGACGGAAGGAGGCGGCAACTCATCTCTGCCTCCTGTAGCAGTCCGTCTCTCTCTGTGCTGTGGAAGGCCCAAGGGATGCGCTCAGTCTCTGCGTCTTGAGGAACGGAAGGCAACTGCTGAGGATAAGGCATAGAAAAGTGTGCGACCCTGGGTATGGCTACTATGACTGCTGAGGACAAATCATACTGAATAAGCATATAATACGCACCAAACATGCAGCAGCCTTAAACTTGAGATTTAATTTCACGTACTTCAAATTTGATCTACTCAATGGCATTTAATATCAAGATAAGCCTCTAAGATGCACTGGCTACTACACAAGTACAATCAATATTTTGTTTCAAAAAAACACATTTACCAAGTGGCTTGCATAGAACTTTGACCTTTGGTGCTTAGTTTTGTTGAGGATTTTTCTTCCTTCAGCATGAAAACGGAGAGGGGTTTTTTTGACTGCATAAATTCTTAAGACAGACGCACTACACAATAACCACTTTCAGTTGGAAACCTGTATCAGGAGAGTTGTTGCAGAGCACCATCGTTCCTCTCTGCCTGCTTGTCAGTTTTCCATGCAGGGTGACCCAATATGCACGCAGATCTTCTCCTGCCTTGATATAATAAGAAATTTTGGTATAGTCAGTATATATATTTAATATTGTAAGGAGTGCTTATCAAAGCAAAATCGTCTAAGCTCATGTTTAAGTCTACTGAAGTTGAGTCAAGCACTATGCTGAATCAGTGAAGATAAAATATTTGGCAGGTTTGAGTTGTGTCCGTGTTTGCTGCTCACTTTGATTTATTTTCACCAGTTTTAGAACTGCTCTTGTGGTTCAGCAAAGTAGGCCCAGAATGAAACTTCTTATGTTGTTTGATGAAGTACAAGTGTATGCAGTATAACTCAGTGGCATCATTAAGGATAGAGAAATGGGGATATATTGCACTCATAGCTTCAATTCTTTGGTTGTCATAAAACATGCCAAGTTAAGCATTTCACAGACTCCAAGTCGTTCTTTTACATGGACAAAACACAAGCCAAACAACGTCTTTCGGTCCAGAAAATTTAGCTTGAGGTTGACAGTACTAACAAAATAATCTTCCAACGTTTTTATGCTTCAGGTCTTTAATGCTAAATACTTCATATTTTTTCCCCAATGACAGTCTTGTACAGCTCCCAAAGGTCTCTCTAACTGTATTTGCTTTAAAAAAAAAAAAAAAAAACAAACGGCTGTGTATTCGTCATGATGATTTTTACTTCTAACATCAGAACTTAATGTTTAATGTGAAAACTGTGTTGAGCATAACAGTCAAATAGGAAGCTTTCTCTCTGTTTTTCTGCACCATACTATAATTTGTGTTTTTTCAAGTTAAATATGTTTGCTTATAACATTTTTTTGGCTTTTCCAGGTTCTTCTTAACTTCTGCGAAAACGCAGAATAAAGCAAAAATAAAAACCTGAAACACAGCAGTAAAAGCAAAACTGATACTTAAAAGGTAGATTCTGTTCACTGCAAGCTGGGGACTTCCTTGCTGATAAAGAACATTTCTGTACCCCATTTTTGTGGAAGGAATAGCAATATATTTTTCTTTCTGAAGCACAGTCGTTTATTATAGTCATAGAAAGGTTTGGATTGGCAGGGACCTCAAAGACCACCTTAGTTCCAACCAACCTGCCATGGACAGGGACTCCTCCCACTAGATCAGGTTGCTTAAAGCCCCATCCATCCAGCCCAGTCTTGAACACCTCCAGCGGTGTGACATCCACTTCTCTAGGCAACCTGTTCCAGTGCCTCACCACCCTCACAGTTAAGAATTTCTTCCTCATATCAAATCTAAATCTCCCCTCTTCCAGTTTAAAACTGTCCCCCCTTATCCTATTGTTACACTCCCCAATAGAGTCCCTCCCTGTAGGCTCCCTTCAAGTACTGAAAGACCACTATAAGGTCTCCCTGGAGCCTTCTCTTCTCCAAGCTGAAGAACCCCAATTCTCTCAATATGTCTTCACAGGAAAGGCACTCTAGCCCTCCTCTGGGCTCGCACAAACAGATCCATGTCCTTGTACTGGAGGCTCTAGAGCTGGATGGAGTACTCCAGGTGGGGTCTCATGAGAGCAGAGTAGAAGAGGAATCTCCTCCCTCAACCTGTTGGCCACGCTGCTTTTGATGCAGCTCAGGATACAGTTGACTTTCTGTGCTGCCAGCACACATTGCTGGCTCATGTTGAGCTTCTCATCACCCAACACCCCCAAGTCCTCCTCCTCATGGCTGCTCTCCAGCCATTCCCCACCCAACCTGTATTTGTGCCTGGGATTGCCATGACCCAGGTGAAGGACCTTGTACTTGGCCTTGTTGAACTTCATATGGTTTGCACAGGCCCATGTCTCAAGCTTGTCCAGGTCCCTCTGGATGGCATGCTCTCCCTCCAACGTGTTGACTGCTCCACACAGCTTGGTGTTGTCAGCAGACTTGCTGAGGGTGCACTCCATCCCATGTCCATTTCAGTATGCAGACTTAAGGGAATTTACCATTAAAGGACTCACATTTACAGACAAAAGAAAGATAAGTTTCGAAGGTAGCATGTACCAGAATATATTATTGTGGTGTGTTTTAAATTACTGATTCAGCTTGTTAAAACATGGGTTTATAAGTAAACCCTAGCTTTTTTTTATCCTTGTTTTGTTTCTGACTTCGCAGTGCTATGATGCACAATTAGCCATTTCTCTGCCATTCATGTTCTTATTTCTACATTTTCCATTCTGCGTGGTTTGAATGTTAAGGCTTTTTCCAGCTTTATTGCTTTCCTCCCAGTTATTCTCGCTGTCATAATGGCTGTGAACAAATTCTGTGCAGGGATTTTTCCTACCTATTCACTCTAAAGCAGTGAAAGATGACAGCTTTGTAGCACCTTCTCCATTCTCTTGGATTTCACAGAGCTGTCAGTACTTGGAATTATGTATAAGGCATGGAGAAAAGGCTGGCAGAAGGTTCCCAGTGCTACAGAGAATACATTGAAAATATATTTTGGATTGGTGGAACATTATCAATGGGTTCTTTTCTCTGTACGTTTTATTTGTATTGTGTAGCACAACTCCCTCCTCTCCACCCTGATCCTGTGCTTTTAGAGACCATCAGGCTAAAGCGTCCATATGTGAATTTTCCTATTCCAGGAAAAATGTGACTCTCACTTGTTTATCAGTGATGTAAGTCGCATTCCTCTTTTATGATTTCATTATCTGATATTGTGAGGGAAATTGTTCAATTGAATTTTTCCATGTTGTGTTATCAAAGCAATTTATACTTATAATGAAAAATACCAATTTACAGGTTTAAACCATAATTACAGTTAATTTCAGTGTGAAAATGAAAGCTGATGTTGTGGTTTAACCCTGGAAGGCAGGTAAGCCCCATAGAGCCACTTGCTCACTCCCCACATAGTGTTAAAAGGGTTAAAGTGCGAAAACTTGTTTATGATTTCTGTCTCTTCCCCCTCCTGTTCTTGTGGCTGCTCTGCTGCAGAACAGGCTGCTGCTTCTGATGCTCCCTGCTGCTCCTTCTAACATGCTCTGGTCACATCTCTCGTTATCTTGAACTCTTTGAGCCCCATGTTTAGTGTCAAAAAGTGGTGGTGTGGTTTAATCCCAGCAGGCAGCTAAGCCCCACACAGCCACTTGCTTACTCCCCCTTCAGTGGGCTGGGGGAGGAGAACTGGTAGGGTTAAAGTGAGAAAACTCATGGTTTGAGATAAAGAGGGTTTAATGAAGAAAAAGAAAAGAAAAACAAACCTAAGAAAAACAAGTGATGAAAAGAAAAAAACAGTTGCTCACCACCAGCTGACTGATGCCCTGCCAGTTCCTGAGAAATGGCAGTCGTGGCAAAATTCCTTCCTGGCTTTTATTGCTGAGCACAAGGTCCTGTGGTATGGGTTATCCCTTTGGTCAGTTGGGGTCAGCTGTCCCAGCTGTGTCCCCTCCCAGCTTGTGCACCCCCAGCCTACTGCCTGGTGGGCGGTGTGAGGAGCAGAAGAGACCTTGATGCCGTGCAAGGACTGTTCCGTGATAACTAAAACATCTCTCTGTTATCAACACTGCTTTCATGACAAGCCCTGAACACAGTCCCATACAAGCTACTGTGAAGACATTTAACTCTATCCCAGTACAGCTGCATACTCAAACTAGGTAAACTTTGATATGTTTGTAATTCAAATTATAAAAAACTGGCAAACAGTTTTGTTTCTTGGCTTATGTTTTCTGTTCACTTTAAGGAACATATGTATGACTTGTGTAGCTCTTCATGTATTTTTGAAGTCTAAAAGATATAGAAGTAACTAGCCAGCATGTATATTTTACATGCATTTTGTAACCAGTATTTATTTTAATGAAGAATGTGTGCTCCTCTATACATAGTAAAAAAGAGGTGACGTATTGGTATACCAAGTGAAATTTGAGGATGTGTTGTAGATTTTAATAAAGAAGGAAAATGAGTTACATACAGGTTATGTGGAGATGTGCATTGAGTTAGCCTCTACTTACAGAAAGAACAATAAATAGAATGATTTTCATATTGATTTTCAGCTGAAGACTAAACTAGTTGCTATAGTTGGCCCTTAGGAAGCACTTCTAAGATGAGAAGTAAGAGACACTATTAAAGTGACTAATTATATGATCATTTGACATGTCACAGTGTAGCTTTCAGCAGATCTCCCAAGATGCCTCAGGATTGTTTGCTCTTCAGTAATACTGGTTTGCCGAGCCTGGCATTTTGCCCTCAAGTTTGGGAAAGTTGATTGCAGAAAAAAGTATGTAAGGACTAAATGTTTTTTTAAAATAGTAAAGATACCTGCTTTCGGTTTTTGATCAGTAGTAATTGTTTCCTACATGACAGTGCTGTCTAGTTTCAGATCCCTTTCTGAGCCAGTTGGTACATCTGGCTTTTAACATCTTGAAGCACTGATTTACATAGTTATAGAAATCCATAAGTATTTTCACTTGTCTGGTTGCTTTTTGGCATTATTTTTTTGATCTAACTGCTACTCTCTTACTGTCCCATTCCTACAAAGCTCATATAGTCATACCTGTTCCCCCTCTTCTGTGCCATACCTGCTGTTATAGACTTGGGCTTGCTTTCAGATACTAATTTCAGAGCTGAAGAGTTGATTTATTTGATGTAATCTGTATAGAATCTATATAATCCAAATTATACAATAACACGATGATGACTTATCAGGTTTTTTTAGGTTTGACTGCTCTGAATAATAGTGTGTTGTTTGGAAATTTTGTCATCTTCTTATTCTCGCTCATTCCAGATTGTTAAACATGTTCATAAACTTATCTACTTGCAGATTCTTGGGGAGTGTAATGAAGAAAAAAGGCTGTATTTTTAAGCTTGCTTTCTGATTTTTAACCAATTCAAAAGCAAGAATTAACAGCTAACATTCTAGGGTTTCTTAGAGCCTTTCTTGGAGCAGTAAGTGACCTTGCTGAAGTCAAAGCACACTGTTACCACCTTTATCCCAATGCCTCTCAGCTCTTCCAGAAAACCCCTTTGTTATTTACATTCTGGTACATAGCTTCCCTCAAACAAATCTATTCTCTTTTGCCTACAGTATCTTATGCACCCAAGCTTGCCTAATTTTGTCTTTATAGGTGCTATGGATTTGCCTAATACAAACATGAGACTGTAGCTCCTGAAATCTCTTTAAAAGATTTAGGTCATATGTGCTGCTTTTGTACAGAGGCTGGTTTAAGCGATAGATTATCCGGTATTGAAATGCTTTTGAAACATTTTAATGTGTAGCATGTAGTCCTGGGAAAGTGTTACTCTTCGATATTTCTTCAAAAATGTTTTTTTCTGTAACCTCATCTGTTGATATTACGCATGGCTTCCTTGGTACTCCTCTGCAGTCTGTAAAGAATGGCTGTCACATATAACACATCTGATGAATGCAAATAGGTATGGGTGTTTAAGGCATTCCTCTTGAAGGAAGTACTGACTAGATTTCACTGTTAAAATTATTAAAGCGAAAAAAAGCCCATGTAATATTATTCACGTGAAGACTAGAATCTTGAACTTGTTCTGCAAGACTATTTTCCTGTTGTTCTTTTATGTATTTAGTTGCTTACAGAATAATGTTACAGTAACCACGTAAACTTTACATAATTTACTACAAGTATACCCAGAATGCTAAGGTGCTCTGTTTTTTGTCTTGTGGAATACATTTCTATTTGCCTTTGGCTTTAAAAGTCAACTTCATTTGTAGCGTTGAAGCCCTGTACTATTACTTGATCTGCCGAAGAGATCTGAGTCTATTTTTGCAATCATGCAGTATCCATGAATTCGAATCCTTGTGAATGAGAATTCTAGTTTAAATGGAACACTTTCTTCAAAAGAATTTTAGAATCCAAAATTTTTTCAAGCCTTACCATGCCGTTTATGTCTGTTCTATCCCATGTTTCCCGTCCATCCCCATGCTCCCTCCCACTCCCCCGGCTGGTGATCAGTATCATCAAGCAACTGCTCACAGTAGAATAAATATAGGCAAAGAAAGAATGATGAGATAGTGTACATATCTTGTGGAATGATGGTTTATAAACTCCTAGATTTTCCAGAGCTGATGTAGCTATGTAGAACTACTATAATGCATAGGAAAATTGCAGAGGACAAGCAGTATGCTATTCTTTGCCCTGTACAAATACAGAGCCAAGACGGTTCTTGCTTCAGTGTACATATAATAGGATGACAAGATGATAGGTAAAAGATCATGAGAAAGTATAATGCAATTATTGTAAGAATCAATCAGAAACTATTATGAAAAATATCTTAGTTGAATGCTGAAATGTTTAAGGAAAAAATGCGGTTACCATCATACTTTTATGAAAACTACATATTTGTAGGAATCTCTTTCTTGAATATTAAGGAACCCCATCCTTTATTGGTAAAAATAATTAAAAAAAAATAAATATACTGGTTAGTCACTGTAATTTGTTTAACGTGTTTACACTGAGTTTCACCAAAACTGAATAAAGTAAAATCATATAAAAATTAAATGAAGTTTGTATCTAGCAGAGGTGAAGTGTTATGTTTGCTTTGCTCGATAGGAATTTTATGAGTAGCTTCTTGTAAAACCAGACTGTTGTACAGAATTAGTAAAAATCCACAGATTGATACAAATTTGCCGTAAAATTCACATGATCCATCAGAGAATTTATTGGTAGATATATTAAACCCAACATCTTTATAGCATCTTACTTGAGCAATATTTTGGAGCTCAACAGCTTGTGTCTAATTTGTTCACCTTTTTGGCCTGTCATGCCAGACATTTAAGTTGTTCTTGGCCTAACTGCATCCTTACTCATATTTGGGTCTAACAACCCTCACCTTCAGCCCCCTCCTTTTTTAAACAACATTACAGTTTGAAATTTTTGTCCGTGCCTAAATACATAAAACTGTTTGGTTTTAATCAGAGAATATAGTTGTATCTATGGGACATTGCTGTTACATTGCTATTTACATAGCATCAGCAATTATCAAGATTATTTTAATTACATGAAAAGAGAAAGTCTGTGATAGGGAGGAAGCATGCAGCTGAAATGTGTGACTTTGGAAATCTGTAAGTAGACCAGTGACTGAGCCTAAGCAAAGATCAGAGCTGATAAATCAGGTGTGCATGAGAGCTAATTTTTCAATTCTGCACTGTATATTTAGATCTGTGAGTTTATTTTCCTTGTTGAACTACGTTGTGCAGCTGTGGTCACCAAATTTGTCAGAGTTTCAAGGGAATCTTAGGTAACTGGAAGCACCCATATGTCATTTCTTTTAATTTCTAATTTTCCAAAGCCATTGCTTAGTTTTTCTCAGGTGTTCGACCTTGGCATTCATTAAAATGTTGAAAAATATTAAGGGGTTTAGAAGGCTTTAATAGTATCATTTTGTTGTTTAATAAAACAAAGTGTATCTTCCGTAATTGTAACTGAATTAGTGGCAGTTGTATTTTTCACGTCATTTTTAAGCCCTTGTTGCTAAAATCTCAAATATTTTCTTGGAAAAAATACTTCTATAAATGTAGTTAAAATGCTGGTATCTTTGAAACGTGTTGAAAGAGAGAAATACATAAAATCTGTAATGGTTTTAATAGCTCTTTTGAATAGGACACAATTTACATTTTGCAAAATCCATCTATTATTTATATACAGAAGTTGGTAATATTAATGTCTATATACAAGATTACTGATACAGGTTCAAAGCACCTCGTGGTAATTTCCTTAAAGAGTTAGTGTTCTAGTTTAGTTCAGTAGATGATGTCTGGAACTTCCTATTTTGTTTTCTTGGATAAACGAGAGTGAAATACTTCTGAAAAGTTACTTCTCATTTTCACAAACAGAAGTGAGACTTCTCATTTTTTAGCAGGCAGAGAAGCAGGATTAGTAGCTGTACAGTATTGCGTTTGGTACATCTTAAATTGATATCCTGGAATGACAGAGAAGCTAGTACCCATTCATTTAAACAATCAAATCAGAGACTTCTTCTTTACAGAACTTGAGTGGGGAGTAGTAGTAGATAATCGCTCTTGTGTATATTGTCCAAGTTTTATTTCTGAAGTGCTTTCCGTAGATAGGCCTGTTTCTCTGTGGAGTCTTCTGCAAATAAGTTGGAATACAGTCTTACGGACACTTCTGGACATTAGGAAATACATAACTGGGTCTAAACAGCTGTTAAATGATGAAAAGATGAGCATCACCTCGTTGCATTTGTGAATGATTTCCTTCCAATAACAAGATGGATTTTGTAACTGTGATGTAATGTAGGCAAACCGGAACAAGTGGTAAGGAACAAAACAGATGGTGAAAATAATTAGTACAATGAAGGAATTCCTTGCTGTCTGGGTGTATTTTCCTGCATTGGGAAAATTTGCTCTTTTCTTTGAAATTTTCAGAAGGTTCTTGGCAATTTTAAAATATGAAAGTATCAAAAGAAAAAAAACTATCCAAAAAATTACTACAATAATATAATTTAAAATTGCTTCTATCTTTGCATTGTGTTTATTTCGGTAATGAAAGCACATAGTAGAGTTGCTGTCCTGACCACTAATGAAAGATGGTGCAACTACTACTATCAATCCCGTTAGCGCAATTGCCCACACGATGAAACAAATATGTATACTTCGCGTAGTAGTTAACATTTTTGGACGCTTCACAGACTTATTTATTTTTATATAACGATCTAGACTAATTAGTCCCAACAGTACTATACTAATATACATGTTCATATAAAATAGAGTTCCTACAATCTTGCATAAAATGGGTCCAAACTTCCAGGTGTTTCTTGTAACATGGTAGAGTATTCGGAAGGGAAGACAGAAGATCAGCAGAAGGTCTGCAATGGCGACATTTAGTAAGTAAACTTGGATAGAATTCCTTTTCTGATGAATGCACAGGAAAGCAAACAGGGCTATAATATTTCCAACCAATCCAATGACAAAGATAATGGAGTAAAAAACTATTAAAGCAAGTGACAGTGAGTTGTCGTCTAAGGAACAACTGGTGTTGCTTTGAATTTCTGTGGCATTTATGGCTAAGCTAGTTTGGTTACTCCAGAAGACTTCAGTGTATGGCAGAATGGTCAGTACATCAGCTGAAGCTGCAGCCATCATTTGTGAGGATTTTTTAGCTGTTCTGTAGGGATGCAAAGAAAAATTTTAAGAATTAGATTGCCATGGGACCATTTTCTCATGTTTTTTGCTTTATTGCATAAAGTCTTATGTGAAATAAACTTAAGAGGCAGTAACAAAAAAATGTAAATGCACCAAAGTATTGCTGTAGCTGACTAGAAGAAGGACTTTTGGCCGGATGTCATGATACAATGTAAGTCTAGACTCATTGGTTCCCTGTTTTTCTTCACATGAAGTAGGTGAGAACAGATGCTCTCACACAGATAACTATTTTTATAATTACATATTTATTAAAGCCTTGTATTGTTTTAAAAATCAACTATTAGGTTTTGCTGCAAATCTTAGGAATTTAATTTTTTTGCTTTATCTAGAAGTACAAATACTTTTTTGTAAGTTCTGATATTAGGATTAGACTTTCTGACACAGAAAATCTTTTAATTAAGTTGCAAAAGAGAGTAGGCATAGCTAAGTTAAGTATTCTTGGTGCTGATACAAAATACATAGAAATATATCAAAACAATTCTAAACTCATCAGTATTAATTTTAAATAACCAGGATCTCTTGCATGCAAGTCACTAGTTCTCAATTAGAAAAGCAATTGTCAATTCATATTTATTTGGCTATGTAATCTGTTACAAGTAACACTGTGAGTTAGTACTATTACAGGAGCTTGTTTTTAATAATTTATATCTGCATGTAAATGTATGTATTTTTTCCTTGACTGTTCAAAAATCAATATTATGCAAAGAAACTATTATTAGCTGGGAACCACATTAATGCAGTAACAGATTTTTTTCACATCTTCCTTGTTCTCATTGTTTTTCTTGTTTTTATGTCAAAGTTTTTAATTCTGCTAACCTTATTTTTGACCAGGGGGTACAATCTGTAAGATAAAAGAGCTTTGACCAAAGAAGGAAAAGAAAAAAAAAAGTGTGGTTAGGAGAGTAGAATCACAATGAGCTGTTTAGAGAGATGCTTAAAACTGATTAGTAATGATACAACTTTTCTCCTTGATTTGTTTTGTATGCCATAGCGATAAAAGTTTCCATAAATAAGTTTATGTAATTTTTTTTTTTTTAAATGGGAAAACATTGGGTTTTGGTACTCAGAACTTAGTACTAACAGCATGCACAAGAGAAAAACAATGACAAAATTTGCATGCTGGGTGTTAAAAATGCAAATTTACATTTAAATATGTAATATAGCTACAGCAGTGAAAATAGCAGCATTTTAGGTAAAAGTCTTAATAAGACCTAATGTACATACAGAATCTGAATTGTTGATAGGACAATCTAAAATATTTTAACATCCTACGTTGTTGGGTCTCACAATTGCACTTAATTTGTATGATAAGTTAACGGTTTTTAAAATATTTCTAGTTTCATATTTTGCATTCATATTGTCAGGGCAAGAAGTAATTTTAAATGTTTGTTTCAAAAAAAACGATGCTATGATGCTTTCAAATATACCTTGAAACCTATGTACTACTGTAATTTCTTGTTTATAGTGCTTTTCTATAAAAATACTTGACATCATGACTTGCATAAGTAGTAACAAGTTTTAGGTCAATGAGAGAGAAAAATTCATTACGCTGCAGATATGTTAGAAACATAACTTTTTAGCTATCTTAAGTATTGTCATCTGTAAGCAAGCAGCCATGCTTAAACATAGGTATATTTAATTAAGAAAGGATTTGAAGGTCAGTAGTACCTTTGCAGTTAAGAGAAATTTTAATAAAATTTGGTTTATTATAGCTTAAATATAGAAGAAGCCACTTACCATTTATAAGTTAGGAGCTTCTGCTGATTTTCAAAAGCTGCTGGTGAAGACAGGGAGGAGTAACATGCAAGTCCTCTTGTTAGAAAGCTAAAGCACCAGCTTCTCTATGAAAGTGGTGAGAATCAGCTGACACAGTAGAATTAGTAAAAAGCGGAAGTTTAACTAATGTTGCAACTGTTTTTCTCAAAGATATTTTTAACTAGCAAAACTGTATACTGCAAAGATCAATTTTGCTGAAAATTTGGGCATTTCTTGGAGATGTTCTATAATGAGGTTTTCTCTGAGCTTTGCTCTGAATTGGAGATTTGGATTTTTTTCTCAGAAACTTTGTTTCTGGAGTAGTGTCAGTAGGTTCCTTTTTGGATGACACTTATGTTGGTACAGCCTGTCTTCTTTTTAATACTGTCATGGAACTAGTATCACTCTTTCAAATGTAGGGTAAAGAGAAATCAACACCACAGTGAAAGGATACGTTTTGCTTATCTTGGTGTAGCTCCGCCGTCTACCTTCTTCCTTGCCTAGGGTTAGAAATTTGAGGTTGATCTTTTTCACTCGACATGACAGCAATGAGAGAATGTGAAAGCGCCCAAAGTGTGCATCTTAACAATTTCAGTAAGGCAGAAGTGAAATACAATATGCAGAAATAATACCACCTGGTAATACTATTTCAAAGAGGATGCAAGGGATTGAAAATTACATTCATAAATTGCAAATTAAAAATGGATTCTAGAAGTCCTGATATAAGGTAGCCTAAATGTAATAATCATCTCAAGAACATCAGCTTGGCTTAGTATTCTCCTTAGCATTTGAAATGAGAATTTCCACGTTAGCTTTCTTAATATATCATCCGTTTAAGAATCAAGCTTTTATGTGATTCTGCAGATTTCAGTTAGAATTGTATAGAGGCTATGCGTTGTTACTTGAAGATGCTTGTTGTCATACAATTGAGACTTTTTAAAGGGAAACTTAGGTGGTTGCAGATTATGACTTTACAGGTAGTCAGATTGAGCTTGTTGTAGCTGCTTTGCGTGATTTTGAGTTCCTAGTTTCGTAATTTAAACACTAATGTATTTTCAAGAAGCAGTATACAGATTTGACATTTTTCCTATGGTTGACTGCAAAGGGGGGCTTTGAGTAAATGCAGTTGTTCTATACTAAATGAAGTAGCTTGGCTATGTGTATTAAATACCAAATTATGTTCTAATAGATCTTGTCTGTATGTTGCTTCCTCCTACACTAGTCAGTATCCATCCAAATTGCTGTGTAATACTATTTCATTTTTATATGTTACATTTCACTCCTATTAGCGGAAAGACTGTGGAAAATCAAAGGTATGGATGACTGTGCTTGGAATACAGTTTAGAAACCTAAACAATTTCCCATCTCACTTGAATATTTGTTAGAAACATCACAGAGATGTTCCTTTTCTTTTCTGCAGTTGGAAAGTGATTAGTGAATTCTGTGATTAAGGCTCAAAATAGTGTTTTATGTTCTCTGTGTGAAGGATAAGATCCCACAAAATGTATCATAGGCAGGATGTTTCTGCTGGAGAATTTAAACAGTGTAAGGCTTAAGAGTGAATGTCTTATTATTATTTCACTTTGTTATTCTTGCGAGTTCTGAAAGGATTTTGCTGCGTCTGGGACAGTTGACAGGGAAGCCAATGAAGAAAGAGGAGTTCATAGAAAAAGAAAAATACCTGAAACTAAGAAATTCTTTCCAAAAAACTGAAAAGCTTCTGTTTGCAAATTTATGAAAACAAGTTCTAAAATGGAAATAATATAATAATTTGTCTGGGTTTTTGTCTTTTCAGCCACACTGTGTTCTGCTTGCCTCAAAAGAGAATTCAGCCCCAGTAAAGCTTGGTGGCTTTGGGGTAGCAATTCAGTTAGGAGAGTCTGGACTCGTTGCTGGAGGTAAGAAATTTTCCTTCAAAGTTACATAAAATTATGTATGTTGTGCTGCAGAGTCCTGTTCTTCTGCCGCAGCCTGGCCTGCAAAACAAGAGCTCAAAAATAACCTTTACTAAAGACTTAGTTAACATTATAAATGCACACAGTTAATATAAATTGCTAATAGAATGTAACGTTGCTGTGTGTACATATATGAGTATTAAATCCCTCTAAATGTTACTCAACAGGAGCTTATACTGGTTTGATCAAAATAAAATTGGAAAAAAGCAAAGACTTTTCTATTTTAATACAATCTTTGGCACAATTCTTCCATGCTTGGCAAAGCATATCAAATAAACATGCTGCCAGAATTGAAATATATGTCAAAGCAATTAAGAACTGACTACAACATCCTCAGTGCTCCCCTATGTTTCTTAGGCGATATCTGTCAGAATGCTATGCTTTAATAGCAAAATCTTACTAGTTTTCACGTGTAATTCTTCTCTGTGTTTTAATATTTCATTGTAATTATTGCATAAGACATCAATATCTTGATACGTATGTATATTTTTTGACTGTTTTGTTTTCTGTGGATTTTATTTCCTCTAGCTGCCTTCCATATTGTTCCAGACAATAGGGTTATGCTTTAATCAGCCTGCACAGATGAAGACCCAATCGATTTTCTGATGCTTTCATTGCCAGAGTAGGAGACCACCACAACAGATTTTGTTAGTTTTACATACTTTTTTTTTCTTCAAAACAAGTAACTTCCTCTCTGTACCACGCTGCTTCAAAACTCAGCTTTCCTAATCTAACTACTTAAAGGTCTGCGTCAATGTGGCTTTTATATGCTCTTCAAAATAAAAAGCAAACCCAATATAAGCATACCAATAGCTTCCATTCTCTTTCCAGATATTGCTAATACCCTGGAAACTTCCTGGTAGCTTATTACCTAGATACCTAGATACATTTATTCAAAGAAGATGCCCTTTCAGTTAAGCTACTGTTGTTTCTTTAATAAAAATGTCACTCCTTCCTTAGCTTTTCCTCTGTTTTTTGAATTTTCTGTACCTCAGCCACTGTTTTTTTTTAGTGATAGTCCCTACACTTTTGTTTAGAACTCTCTCATTTTTCTTCTTTATATTCTCACTAAGCAACTTTATCCGATTCTTGTGTTTCAGCTACTCTTCTGGATGTAGTCAGATACAGTGTATGATACAGTGTACTTTCTTTCAGACTACTAGCTGTCTCGCAAGAAACCTCAAGTTCAACTTGGAAAAAAATCCTGCAATTTTCCCAAAATTTGTCACGTCCTTCCTTTTCTGTTACCATTCACTGTTCTGCGATCCCACTCATTGTTCATATGCTCAACCTCCATGCAGTTATCAGTGCTGCTCTAGTCTTCCCTTTTCTATGTAAAAATGTTTTCATTCCTTTCTGGTTCTGTTTGCAGTACTTCTAGAAGCTCCTTTCTTAAGATTCATCAGTATAGTATTTCTCTGTATCTGTATTATTTGCGTCATCCATCTCAGCTTGTGCCTTATCAGTCTGCTTTCCTTTTTTTCCCCCTCAATTTCCCACTCTCAATTGTCGTTTCCAATTTGAAGCCTTTCTGATAGCAGTTGTTACTTTCAGCTTCAAATTCCTCCTGCTTTCAGGGATACCCAGAGTAATTGCACTTCATCTATATATCGTGGAAGGTCTCAGTTCTACTACTTGTTTCAAGCTTTGTCCTTGGCAGACTCCTTATCTCTTTCCTCTCATCTTCCATTTCAGTCTTTATAGCACAAACTACATCTGTTACACAGCAGTTCTTTTCCCTTCCAGAGTTGTACCTGAATACATATTACTAGACAGCCCTCTACACAGCACTAGCAAGATTTTATTTCTTCAACTTTACAGTATCACCCCATATGTGTTCTATGAAAGCTAATAATACTGTCTGTTTGAACTGGGCTATAAACTTCTTCTAAAAAATTGTTTATTTACGTATAAGTAAGTTTAAATAAGTTATCCATATGCTCTATGGCTAAGTTTTGTTTTATAATAATAATGAACTACAGGCACTTATTTCTCAATTTTATCCTAAATGAAATAGAAACTCTCTCTATCAAGTGAGCAGTATAAAAACCAAGCTGTTCAGTTTCACATTCTTATTCTAAGTTGTAGTGAAAAACATTGGTTTAGCTTAACATGGTCAATTATTTCCCTTTCAGCATGGCAATTCCTGTATTTGACGGTTAACACATCAAAAAATAAATTCTCTATTATATAAAAGCTATTGTGGCTTTAAAGTTCTCTTACTGACCCTAAAACCCCCTGTGCTTCTAACCCATTTCAGTGCTCAGCACACCTTAAAATTTTTACAATACTGAAAACATACTGCCTTAAACCTACAGCAAGTGCAGTACTTAATAATCTGTCTGTATCTAGGTAATGTGTATTACCACAATACCCTAGCAGGATATATTCATTACTAATGTAAATCCCTATGTAGATGACCATGGTATTCAAGAGCAGAATTTTTTTATTCTTCCTTATTTTATGTTACTTGGAGTAGTTTATCTTTTAAACCAGAAAAGGACAGATTTCCCTTAGAAAAAGCATGTCAACTTTGAAAGTAAGGTAACTGTAGTAAAGTTCGGCTAATAGGACTTTTCCCTTAATCTTGCATAAAACCCCAGCCGTTATGCAAAAGCTCGTCAAGATCTGTGGTGGTCACTCTCTTTTGTGGTAGTATTTTTCTCTTAAAATAGCAGTTGCTATATCTGAAACGTTCAGTGGTTACCAATGGTCTAAAATTTCTTTTCTTGCTTTCATGCATTTGCATTTGTGCCATTTTACTTAACTTTTTGCAATGGTACCGCGGTGCCTGACAAGACCAGATTGTATGTAGCTCAGGAGAACACAAATAGAAGGGAATTTTCTCCCTCAACATCTTCTAAGCCTGCTGTCTGGGACACAGCTGTTGCTTTGTTTGGGACTAAACCTTTTTTTTTTTTAACTTAACAAAAGACATCTTTTTTCCAGTGTGCATAAGTTGGTTGGGGGGGTGAATGGGATTTTTGTAATAAGTTTGAACTATGTCCCAGGTATTGAAAGTAGACCAGTTCCAATCTTTAGATATAAGTCCAAAGATAGACTTGTGTTGTTTAGAAGGATTATAACTACAGTGTTCTTTCAAGCAGATAGAGGGTTACTGAACAGAAGTGTGAGGGAGTCATGATAATGACTAGATGTTATTAGTGAAAATGTCTGTAGAATGCAATTTAGAAATATGACTATATTTTATCAGCTTACAACCCAGTGCAATTTATTTTTATGAGAGTTTAATTATTGTAAAATATGTACCAAAAAAAAAATAAATAAGGAAATAGTTTTTGTTCCAGTATTTTATTCCACTTATGTTTGCCCATAAGCTGAAATGCAGTGAATAAGAAGCATGTACATCGCCTGAGTTACAGGAAATTGTTTTCATGAGCTACCAGTCTCTGAAGACCTCTTATTGCAGTTCTTACAATCAGAAGTGGAAAATTTTGCAAAGTGTATTCATTTATAGAATTGAATAAGTACTTTAAGAGGAAGTTCTGGCAGTATATACAATAGTCACAGTCCATCATAATTTATAAGTGAACTCTTTTGTGGAGCAGGATGTAGACAGGAAACAGTCCATACTTGCATGGTTATGACGCAACTGGAGTAGTGGAACCTCTAGGAAGTCAGTGATGTAATAAGAATAGTCTCACGCTGTGATCTCTGTCTTCTTCCTTGGACAATTTTTCTTTCAGAATGAATTGCCACAATATTTTCTTAAATAAATGTGACATCACATTTATCAGATATCTTGGGTGCTAAATTTTGGGGATTTTTAGCTAGTATATGGTATAAAAGTCTGAAGCAACAAAAGCCATTGAGTCCACAAGTGCTCTTTCCACCACTTAATCTACTTATTTTCTCCCAGTTTCAGCTCGTGCAAATTAAGATAACTGTATAGACCTAAGTGGTATGAGGTTCTATACTAACTGTAAAGTCTTATCTAGGGCTTTTCACTTTGTACCTTTAGCAGCAAAATGTCACAGGTACAGTGATGCTTATCCAGTCCAGTATTGATTTTTATGTATTATTAGCTCCCCTAAGTTGCTTCAGAATCCTATACTATCTTCCGGTATCCTAACAAAACTGCCATCATCTTCCTGGAAAACATCTTAATATTTCTTAATACAACTGCAGCACATAAAGATCAAGTGTTCTTGGTTCTTCATCAGCTAGTCTTTTAGACTTACTACAAAAATAGCAAAGGAAGGCATTACCACAAACTTCCAGGCAAATAATATGGAACTGGGCAGGAAGGGGGAGGGGAGGCAGGACTTGTCCTTTAAGTTCCTTATTTTTGTTTTGTTCCCATCAATGTAAAAATGATCATAGAATGGTTTGGGCTGGCAGGGACCCTTGAAGGTCACCAAGTCCAACCCCCCTGTAATGAGCAGGGACATCTTTAACTAGATCAGGTTGCTGAAAGCCCCATCCAGCCTTGAATGTTTCCAGGGATAGGGCATCTACCACCTCTTTCGGCAACCTGTTCCAGTATTTCACCAAGCTGGATCTTCTTGGTGGTTGTATAAAACCCAGTTTCAAAAACATGTTTTTGAAATGTTTTTTTACACTGCATAGACTTTTTTTCCTTTTCATCATCAGTGTGTGAATATTTCTTTTGCTTTCCATGGAGAGGTAAACACATGAACACACATAAGCTGAGGTCCTGCACTAGTATTCTTTCACTTAAATTGTAGTGTTACTTTCCTCTGCAAAGCAAGAGCAGTATTTCATTATTTATTTTTTTTTCCCTACAACATAAAATAATGTGAGCCTCTTCAAAATTTTTACATTTTTATTTAAAAATTTATTTTAAAGATATAGCTGTGGTTCAGTCTCTCAGAAATTCCACTTCACATCTGGGTTTATTTGAGAGTGCTTACAGGAGGTTAACATGTTTTAAAGTCAATTTAGATTTACTTCCTCCATCATAGTTTTATGGCTGAAAAGGCCATTGAATTGATTATTGTAATTTGTCTGGTTGACTCTTTGTTGATCTTTGCTTTGTTCATTTTCTCGACACTGATATCCAGTTGTCCAGTTATCGGCTGATACATCTTTTAAAATACATTTTCTTCAGACAGTCTTCTGTGCTGAAGCTGAATTGCCTTTTTTTTTGCCTTTTTTTTTTTTTTTAAATCTAGTCATCTCCTCTGTACACCTGCTTTAAACATCTCTATTGTCTGGAGTAATGTGGAAAGGAATTAAAGGTAGTAAAGTATTGATCTATCTGATCTGTTGTGTGTGATTCTTTGATTCCTTCCACATTATTCTGGACATCCCACTCTTCTAGAAAACTCCTTAATTGATGAACATATTTCTTATTACACTATTGTGAGAGGTCAGATGGTGATGTTTATTAGTACCTCACATTTTTTTCCTAAAAATTATTTGTTCCAGTTGTTTCCTTATACATCGTTCAGATACTACTGCTGTTGAAAGACTTCCTTCTGATATCTTGGTCATCAGTCCCCTGCCTTAGGGATGACAAAATCTGATTGGGTCTCTGTATATACTCTTCTTCTTGTGGAAAGCATAGCCCTATTGTCTGGAATAATATGGAAAGAGTCATAGAAAGTAAATTATCAAAGGTAAGTCAAAATTTATCTTTAGTGCTTGTGAATGATATCACATTGACAACACCTGAAGACTGAAGCTCTGTTTATCCACAGGAAAAATCAGCAAAATTAGCAATTTTAAAATTTCCAGACTACCAACATGCCTCAAAACTGGCTGATAAGAAAGCATACCTCTAGAAATAAGATGTCTAATGTCTGTACCTATTCAGGCATTGAGTGCTTCCTAAGTCAGCAAACACTTTGATGTAGGCATTTATTTACAATTAATTGGATGGAGGCAAGTATCACATTGAATACATACTACTGCTGAGTCTTCATGTAGTGATGATTTTTGGTTAATGCTACTCTAGAACAGATAAGAAGAGCCTAGAAGCACATAGACAGAAAATTGATTCCAGTCTTCCATATGATTTTTTCTCACATAGAGATACAACTGAAAATCATGTGTGTATGCATGCATGTAACATTTATTTAAATAAGATAATGTTATTTTTTCATGGGCAGTCATTCGAATATATCCACGAGTATTCTGTCATCCTGAAAAATAAAGGACCAGTGAAAGGCAGAAGTTATCTATTAAAGAGAGAAAAATGAAGATGCTTACTGGTCTTTTTCACACTGCCTCCCAAAAGTTGCAAAGCTTCGCCCGAAACACCAAATAAAATTCAAAAGCTTATAAAATATTTTTAAAAAATTGGATTGTTGAGAATAATTTTAAAATTTTACACTGGACACGTTTAGAACACAGATTTTCTACTAGGTAATTTTCAGCCAAAGTGGTTTAAAGACCAATGAGTATCCATGAGTATCCAGAAAACTGCTGTGTAGAGAGTTTGTTTATCCTGTTACTGATATTCATCTTACAGTTCTTGTAGTTGCAACATAGGAAAAATCCCTATCTATATATCTTCATGTGTGCATTCCATTTATTTTGCTGAGCTAAGTGCAGCTCAGCAGTCCTTGCTTAGGTCAGTTTTTAGAATAACCTCAAAATCATCATTTGCTCCTTTGATGAACCCAGTGAAGTGGTTAGTTGTCATGAGGATGACAGCCACACCCCAGAAATTACTTAAGCCTTTTTAAGTTTCTAATACATACATACCCATAAATATATGCATTTTTTTACCTTAACTGGGCAGTTCAGTCTCAACCAATTAAATATTTTTTTGTTCTGCATTTGCTTTTTCATGGAGATGAAATTGGGATTTTCACCACCACCATAGCCCTCCCCATCTAAAGTATCAGGATTTTGTCATCTGCACTAAAAAGGTTATGAAACCAAATCATTCTGTAATTATTTTCACCAACTGTAATCTAGCAGTGCTAAATGGCAGGATTTTCTTAAGTTAGCCTAGCCTTCTTTCTCATTTCATTTATATTTATGGAGTTCACATATTAAATTTATAAGTACATATAAATGTTTAGTAGTACTGATTTTTCAGCATGCTATTAAGTTGCATCCATTTTTCATCTAGTTTATAGCAACAGTCTGTTGGGGTCTTGAATAGCTGTGTAGAATGTTACCTGTTCCTGAACTAGTCTATTCCTTCTGTTCAACATAAAACAGTTCATTAAAGTGGATTTTTATGGTATACTGGTTTTGAACCAGGGCAACAGAGATCCCATTCCTCCATCTATGATCTAAGTTCTTTAACTTCCAAAGGAGGAGAAAGAAAATTTGAGATGATCAGGGAACGACAGTCGTTTTTAACCGTAACTTCTAAGTCTGTCAGTTTGTCTGTAAGAGCTCTTGAGTACTAAGTAAACATGCAGTTTCAGTTGTTGTGAGGTCAACAGATCAAGCAAAATAGGAACCTTGAGGCATCATGAGGCTATATTTTGTCTATTGTCACATATAAGGTAGGAAATAAACCTTAAGAAGCTTGTTCTGTTAGAAAAATATATGTCTATGGAAAAAAATTATAATATGATGAAGGTCATTGCTAATGAACAGAGTGCTGGCAGTGGATGGCTAGTGCCTAAGAAATGCTTGTATATTATGTTTTGTCTGCCATTTTGATAAGCATACTGTTGCAAATTATGTTTGTTTGTTGTTGATACTCAGTAGTTTTGTAAGTATTTTTGTATTTCCTTGCTCTGTGGTCAGGAAGTGCAGTAGAGGGGCAGAGGAAATCTGAAATTGTTGTCCACTATCAGGACCCTGCTTTGCAAAATTTAGGGAAGCTGATTAATGCTCAGTTTCAAGAAACTGTCTGTTCTGCATATATTTATGAGTGCATATAAATAATGAAGGATTCTTCTTGCTTATCAATTTCTGCAAAGGAATTTTAATTTGAAACATTGTTTGCTGAAGGGGAGAGAGAAACAAAAAAATACACACTTTGGATACTCTTTTGACACTGTAGATTACTTATTTTAGACAGCTCTTGATTAAATCAGGTAAGGTGGTATTTGAAAACTAGAAATGAAAGAAACAAGCTGTATCTTTGGAGAAAGATTAATCTTAATTTTCCCCATTTAATCAGTATTCTGTATGTTAATACCAGCATAACCACGTGGTGGATTGACCTTGGCTAAGGGCCAGGTTCCCACCACCTGCTCACTCACTGCCTCTGCTCAGCAGAGCAGGGGGAGAGAAAATAGGATGAAAAAGTTCATAGGTGAAGATAAATACATGCAAACTGCTTACCAGTTACCATCACAGGTAAAACAGGTCTGAGTTGGGGAAACCCAGTTTAATTTATTGCCGCTTCAAATAGGTTTGAGTAGTGGGAAACAAAGACAATAATGAAAGCATCACCTCCTCTCCTTCCCTTTCTAGGCTCAAATTCACTCCCTTGCTCCTGACTCCTCACCCCCCAACCCCGAGGGGTGCAGGAGGATGGGGGGCTGTGCTCAGTCCATATCAGCTTGTCTCTGCTGCATCTTCCTCCTCACACTTTTCCCCTGCTCTTGCATCGGTCCTCCATGGGCTGCAGTTCCTTCATGTGGAATGTCCACCTGCTCCAGCGTAGGATCCTCCATAGGCTGCAGGGTAATCTCTGCTGGGGCACCAGGAGTACCTCTTCTGCTTCATCCTGCTCTCACCTCATGGGTTGTTTCTCACACTTTTCCCCAAACTTCTCACTGCTGGGCAATGTTTTTCCCTTTCTTACACATGCTTTCCCTGAGGCACCACCATCTTGGCTGCTGGGCTCAGCTGTACCCTGCCATGGGTCCACTGGAACCAGCTGTGTCTACCATGGGGCAGCCCCAACCTCTCCTCACTGAGGCCACCCCTACAGCCCCCCTACTGCCAGCACCTTGACATCTAAATACCCAATAATGCTGTTGTATTGCTTATGTAGCATGTGCTGCTGCTAAATATGCTGGTTTGCACCAGCATAGATGGTGCAAGATGTTCTATAGGTTGACCTTCACTGTACTGCAAATACAGTACAGCAGAATTAAATGTATTGGCAAAAAAAACCCCCAAACAAAACCCCAAACCTTTAGGTCTGCTTCTCACAGCACGTAGTCATTTTTTTACCATGTTTGTCTCTGCAATTGTCTACTTAAAGAAGGTCCTGAGCTGAGGAGTGACACACTATTATTGGAAATACACATTAAATCAACTAAGATATTGTTTGATACAATGGATTCTTAGTTTCATTAACTACTTAATTCAGATGACTGTATCTCCCCTGAACTTTTCTGCTGTTTGTCTTTTGAGTAATCACTTTTCTCTAGACTTCCCAGATCTCATAACAGCAATTAGAAAGCCTGGTAGGAAGGCAGAATCTTCAGAGTATTTATGATTTTCCATTTGTATTGATAAAAAAGGTCTAAACGAGCTTTCTTACCACAAATGTTTTTTTCAATGTGTAAGAAAGGTTACACCTGCTCCAAAATTGCAAGTGGGTACCTCTGCACCCAAATGCCAGGAAGTTTACCGCTGAGATAAACAAGACTTGGGTAAGCCAGGTTGCTTTCTGCGGTCTTGCATGAAGTCCTCTGTACTAAAGGTTTCGAGGCTGTGGTATACATACCACTAACATCACATGAGCAGCCTAAGAGATATGCAGCTACTGTTTGAACTGGCAGGTGTTGCTGTTTATGTACCTGCATAGCCGGATACTGAGCTGGAAATGTTAATACTTTTGCTGTCACAAATGATGGCATCTTAGGGGAAAAAAATTAGGAAGCCCGTAGAGATCTAGATTTGCAAGCACATGAAGAGAAAAAGGCGGGGCAGGGGGGTGTGCATGCTGGATATATATACTTTCTGTTTTCTTTCCCTTCCCTGTCATCAGGCATATAAAAGAGAGAGACTTTGGGTCATCTAAGGAGATAATTCTTTACCTTATATTTGTGATCTTGAAGATTTGGCTTTGAGGTTTGTCAGTTAGGCTGAAAGATATGTCATAAGCCTATGAATAGTGTATAACCAACAAGAAGAATTAGTAATCTTTCCCCATGTCTATCTCTGTCCAGAGTAAATATCCTTCCTCTTCCCTCAGTAGTATGAGGGATGAGTTGGACTTGCAGCATCTTGCTGTTTTACTGTTTTGTCAGCCTGGGAAGGAACTATCCTTAGCTATCATGTCAGCCTAGAGTGCGTGGACTTTTTACGATGCCACCCTAGCTTAGTGATGCGTTAACGTTCCTTTGTCACAGGCAGATTCCTAACATGTGCTTGGCAGAGGGATTACCTCATAAACTGGGAAGAAAAAGGTTTATCACAAAGCCAGGTGACGAAGTTTGACAATGGTGGTGGTGTTTCTCCTTAAGAATAGTATGGTAAAAAAGCTACCATCTTTCTGTCAGTGTTTTTAATCCTTGTAGATGCAAAAAGGGATGAGTGAGGACTAGTTAACAAAGCATAGTCAGATCGTATTCCTGCGTTAGATGGTATAAATGAGGGATTGTCTTTACTGAGTAAGCTACTGCCAGGTAGTCTTTTAGATGTTTGTTACCAGTGCTGTGATTTAGCTAACTTGCATTCAAGTGATGTGCGGATAGGCAGGTCTAGCAAGCATCTCTTTACATGACAAGACTGGATTAAATATGTACCATGCAAACATCTCGGATTCTCTAGGCTGCATTGTAGACTCTCCTAGCCAGCAAAAAGATGCTGCAAACTTTGAACGGAGCCTCTAAACTCCGCTGTAGTATCAGTGAGGAAGAATAATTTTTGAAGGTTGTACAAGTGGTAAGTTTGCTACAGCTGTGTTTTTTTTTCTTCTGCTTGTACTTGGTGGAACCAGGGTAGTCCAAAGACTAAAGTATTTATAAGTGTCAGTGATGCTCTGAGCATTCAAAGCTTAATTCTTGCAAATCTTTTTTACAATGGGGAACATCTATAGGGAGAGGTAAAATATTTGTTGCTTTTATTTGGCTTAATGTATTACGCATAAATTGAATGAAGTCATTCTAATCAGTTTACCCAGTCAAAAGATTAGTTGGTACTAAATACGTTTTGTTTCCGTGGGTGTACATTCATTACCAATCCAAAAATCAGTGCTGCCCCAGAACCATTACTGTCTGACACTCATTGAAAGCACCCCGTGAAACAAGTTAGCATTATCTTTTTATCTGCAGTAAGATACTGCCTACTTCAAATAAATGAACAACACATTTGGTAGTATTTTGCATTCTTGTTGGCAGTTTCAGTAGACTAAGATTTGGGCAGAGCATCAGACCAGATTATGCTCTTGCCAGTTATAGGCAGCTTTTTGAAGTAAGCAGTGTAGACTAGAAGTCTTTAATATCTCTGTACACGCTCTCTGGATAAATAGTTCCTGTTTCAAAGGTTGTCCAAATTGATATTTTTACTTTTATATGCCACTTTTGTACGGCATGTTTCACTGAACAATCTTAGTGCTCTTATATAAATCTTGTTTTACAGTCTGCAGGATAGGATAGAATATTCCTCAATTTATAAAAGCGTAAATCAAGTGAAAGGGAAACTACTGATTTGTGTCACCGGATATACCTAGTATATACTTAATGCAAGGCAAAAAGAATTGTGTTAAAAGTTTACCCATGAACAAAACTTATTAAAACTGTTTTAGTTTAATGCAGTGATATTCTTCATTTCCTTGTTTGACATACATCACTTTGACTCAATTTTGTTCTTATTTCCATTTAGGACGTGTAGGAACACCTCATTTTATGGCGCCAGAAGTGGTAAAAAGGGAACCTTATGGGAAGCCTGTAGATGTTTGGGGTTGTGGCGTGATCCTTTTTATCCTGCTAAGCGGTTGTTTGCCTTTTTACGGAACCAAGGAAAGATTATTTGAAGGCATTATTAAAGGAAAGTACAAGGTAAATGACAGCATACCTGGATCCTTTTCCAGTGAGATGAACTCTGGTGGTAAAATTTCTGGAAGTTGATTTTTGTTTTTAGCCTGATTTAAATTTGAAACTTATAGAAATCTGTGTTACACAGGAGGAGAAATGATCTTCTCTGTCTTGTTCCTGCTGTGGTTTGTATCAGTGTTAGGAATTAGAATACAGAAATATTTACTCAGACGAAATAATAAATGTGTGCAACAACCACCCCCTAATAGTACCTTTAGCTCAGTAGAATTACATAAAGTATAGCTGTGAAGTTTAACATACTGTATATGACCTTAGGTTTATAGATCACTTAATTTATTTTTTTTAGTCAACTAAAAGAAGTATCATAAAGGCTGGCCATCATATTGCCTTGATTTAAAACAAAATGCACGTTACTCTAAAAATATAGTTATGCATTTTTCTTTTTAGTACAGTATGTAGTAAAGTGCAGCGGGTGATTCAAAAGGAGACACTTGTAACTGAAACCTAATCAGTGTACGTGCAAGATAAGCATGTTTTGCAACATAAGCATCCTAGAGCCGTTAGGGAGACAAATGCAAAGCTTCAACTCCACTATTTTTGCAATTTTGTCAAAAAATTGATTTTGCTCTACTTTGCAACCAAGATCATACATGGACTGCATATTAGCAAATTAAGAAGCTCCAAAAACTGTCTGATGGTCTGTAGTATGGTTTAGTAAGTGTTTTATTATATGAACTTTACAGTATTCTGCTAAAATGTGACAGCAGTGGTACTGCACTTGGTCACAGTGCATTTTTCATTCTTTAAATGTTATATTGCAAGAAACAGCAGGATTTCTTCATGGCCCTAGTCTTGGGATTGCATAGACTGGTGGATGGTCCAGTTTCATGTTATGGAAGATTTCTTCGTGGAATCTCTTAAGCAGCTAAAACCATCTGGAAGCGTAAAAGTTAACTTTTCTTAGTTTAAAAAAAAAAGTCATGGCCAGCACATTGTGTCTTCTCAGTTCCTTTTCTGTTCCTGTTTCCATAATAATATGTCTATTCAGTGAAAATCGTATAAGGATTTCAAAACAATCTTGCTACAAATTTGCAATTACCTTCCTTTTATTAGAGCTGAAAAAGAAATGACAAATCACAACTATATATGTACATTTCATAGCCAGATAATATTCCCGAGTGCTCCAACTTAAAGCAATTATTTTTCATAAAGACTGATTTTAAATAAAATGGACCTCTTTAAATTAACAGATTATAACATTGAAAAGAGACTGGTTATAATTTTGAGTTTTCATTTAGTACCTTGTAAAGTTAGCAGTGTACCAACTAAATAAAACTGAAGTTCCTCATAAATTAAATATGAGAAATAGCTTAAGGATAGAATCCCTTATCACAGAAAGAATTTTCTTACTTTAGTATGGTTTTATCAGGTGTCTGTTATCTTGACTAGGTGGACACAAACCTGCATATGCACAAGATGAAAATATATTCTAAATTGTCCGTCACATTGTTGTCTTCCGAAGGCACAGCTCTGCTCTAAAACGTGTTGCAATTGCTCATATTGTTGATCACATATCAGTATGCTTTCTACCTGAGTGGCTGGAGATGCTTAGCTGTCCTAAAATTGAAAGGAATTTATAGGGAAGAGCCATTGTCCATGATACCTGTGGGACAGGACCAGAATAGTTCACAACAGGCTTTGGTTGACTTCTTTCTTACTCAGCATCACTGGCTTGAAAGTGTGGGTTGATATATATAGACTGTCATGCCACTCATATTGATTTCAGGAGCAGATTTCATTTCTACATTTATCATATGAATAGTTAACTATCAAACAAAGCCTAATTATTTTTTCTTTTTCTACAGAAGGGTCACTTTTATCTGAACAAAATGTAGCATAGGTAGAAAATTATACGGCGATAGTAACATAATACCAAGGATATGTCAGCTTTTATGTGAGATAGTCCTTACTGTTTTCAAATTTTTATGCCATTTCTATAGCAACTAATGTACAGTTTTGTAAGTTATTAAAAAACTTAGAAACTTCCTTTTTACATGTATTATAATAAAACGTTTGCAAGTACTAAGCAGTGTTAAATCTCTGCAGAATCTACATAAAATGTAGATTCTTTCCTATATTCCTATTACTAATTTAATTTCTTTTTTCTTGCTTCTAATCAGATGAATCCTAGGCAATGGAGCCATATTTCTGAAAGTGCCAAAGATCTGGTACGCCGCATGCTTATGCTGGATCCAGCAGAAAGAATAACAGTATATGAAGCACTGAATCATCCCTGGTTAAAGGTAGTAAAAGCAGTTGTTTAGATACCAGTTTCCTCTTCAAGGGAGAAAAAGATTTATTTGTTTATTTATCTGAACTTTTCAAAGTAGACATGATATTGTACAAAATGTGTGGTAATGTGCTTTAAGTGCTTTGTAAGATTAGAATCTGAGATTTTGGGAATTAGTAGGCTTGAACTCTTGCTTAACAGCAAAAGCAAACTCAATTAGGCATCTTTGGCAGCATCAGAGTGCAGGGAGTAGGGCTGCATAGAATAAAACTTGAAGAAGGTATTCATGTGTCTTTTAGTGGCTCTCAAACTCCAGAGGAGTAATTTCTGATCTCCTCTTTGCTCAGTCATATCTAGACATGTTTCCTATTATGCATGTAGCCATGCAGTTTCTTGCAATACATTATGCTACTGAACTGTGCTGCTTTCTTACATTAGATTCCTGAAATATCCCACCAGAGTGAAGGAAGTATGTAGTTCTGTGTTGCTGAAAGGCTGCTGTAACTATATAAAATTGTGTGGCATCTGGTAGTCAAATTGTTTTTTACTAATTTTCAAATATGGACACCAAAAAACCCCACAAAAAAAAAAGAATCTGGGAAGCACAGGCTCATATGTTCTTCTTCTCCCTCCAAGTAAATGGTCTCACTCCTAGTGAATGGAGTCATTCTTCCACTTCTCTGCTCTCTTTTCCGGCTCTGACTCCTGTGTTCCAAACTGCAGAATGGTCTAGCTTGTAAAAGGAGATCAGGAGTGTGTGGGCATACATAGTGCATCAAATATTTCAAAGAGCATAGAAATGGACACCATCCCAAATGATCGTATTTCAGTGACTGAGTATGTGGTATACACATGTGATCCTGTTTTACCTGCTTATAATTTGACTTTTTCCTCACTTTGTGAGCTTACCCACATTTAGATGCCAAAGCAAGGATTTTGTTGAGGGTTATTTTTGGCAGAAAATTTTGCCATTTTTCTTGTGTGAGCAACTAAGCTGATTAGGCTTTTTAAAAAGATAATTTTGTAATGCAAATGTGCAAGTTCTGCCTATATAGCGTAGCACTTATGATATCTGTGGTCTCTTTCTGCTGTTGCCATTATTTGTTGAATGACAAGCAAGGAGAAAGAAGGTATAGTCTCAGACAATTTTGTTTCCAAGCTTAGACCAGCATTCTGTCAGTCAGTCCTCTCTTGTTTTTGTGTACAATAAACTGCCTTCCCTGCCAACTCAGAATTTTCATGTAACCACTTATAGACAGCAGCCAAATACAGCACAAGACAGAGACATGTTTTGTGTGGTAGAGAGACTGAATTACTTCCGCCAGTGATTTCACTCTGATTCAGGAGATGTATGTGATAAACTTTTAGGTTAAATTAGTAAGTGTGCGTAGCTTCTCTGATGATTTGGAGCAGAGAAAGAAAGTAGTCAGCTGCTGCAAGTTCTGCCCCCACTGTACGCTATTCATTGGCAATTTTTTTGTCTGCATCTACAATGGAGAATTCTTCCCATAAGCTAGCACCTGGTGTCACCAGCCATCGAGCTGGCACTTACTGCTTTGTTGGGCACATACCCCACCTTCCAAGGTTACCTGAAGTATCAAGCACCACTTAAAAGAGTGTTTGAACGCGTTGCTTCACTGGGATTTGTGACTCCCAAGAAGCAGAACTACTTTGCGCTTGCCACCTTCAAAGTTCAATGCTAGCTACAGGCTGACTAACAACACAACAGTAAAACAAAAGGCTAGGGTCTTACGATGAAGTAGGAAACAAAATTATAAAAAGAAAATATCCCTGGCCCAATTTAAGAAGCCCTTCAAAATATTTTAATTCCTCTCAGTTTCTTGAAGTTTTCCTTAAGTTGCAACAAATCCTCATTCTCCATAGGGTACTTACTAGCTGGTACATTTCTTGTCTAGTTTCTTATTGTGGAGAGAATATTAAGAGCTTTTATTTAATGTTTCTTATGTTTTTGGTTTTTTTGTGGGGTTTTTTTAAGGAGAGAGATCGCTATGCATACAAGATTCATCTTCCAGAAACAGTAGAACAATTGAGAAAATTCAATGCAAGAAGAAAACTAAAGGTAAAATGAATGTAGTGTTAAAATAATACAATTACATAACTTGAATTTTGTGTGATACTTTATTCATTTTAAAAATGCTAAGAGAAATATATATTTTGAAGTCAGCAATAAAATAAAAAGTTGAAAACAGACCTTCACATTTATTTATTGCAGTGATGTCTTGTTAAGGGTGTTTGTCCTTTCTTTCTTAGTGTATAGTTTTCAAACTACATTTCAGCACCAATTGTCAGGTATCAACCAAGGTGTGTATGAGGTCTTATTCTTAAATTAATCCAGTAATTCTGTATAATATGAATTATTGGAGAGGGGAGAATAGAGCAATGGCTTCTGTTATTATTGTGTTACATTTATAATAAAAGGAACATAATAATGTTTTAATATGTTTTTTCAAGAAGAGCAAAGATGTATTCTGCAGTTTATCACCTTTATGTTTAACTATACACAAGATTATTTCTCAGCCATGTTGAAAAGAGCGTTAACATTTTAGCCCAAAACAATGTGGTTTCTATTCGGTTCCTATCTTGGAAAGTTTAACAGAAGCATTTTTAAATTCACTGAAATGTTGAGAAAATGTTAATAGAAACATACAGCATTACAATCCATGAGGGGTTTTTTTATAATTTGTAATAAAACACAGATATACAAACTGAGTTACTGCTTTGCAAAAGTTTCATGTAGCTGCAAAAACAACTGATAATTAGGATGCAACAGTTGCCATAGTTCATGACAAACAACATTTTCTCTTAGGTGGGTTGTATATCCATGCAATGTTTTCATTAAAATGTTAACTAGTACATTTTAGAATATGACCTGTTTTCCTGCTCTAGATGCAGTTTCAGGTCTTTCCCAGATTTCTTCCTGGGGAGGCCATTATATTTAGTCTCCAGAGTGCTTTTATACCTATGCTATTTGGTTTCTACTATTTTATCCAAAGCAGTGTTCTGCAGAATGTTTCCTGAAATTATTTGTTGTCCATTTTCCCTACTGCCACAGCTGTAAGACATTAAAACCTGAGTGGTTAAACTGTAAATTATTTGGACAAGTAAATATATGTCAGAGCAGATAACTGTTTTTTTCTGGCTTTGTTACTTCCCATGTAATGCTCATTCTGGGAGTCTGAGATTATTACATTTTCATATAGATATATTATGGATGTCAAATATCCTAGTGCTGTTAGATTCTGACAATTTCTCAAATAACAATTTCCTGTGTTGCCTTAAAGAGTGAATTTTTATACTTGCTAAGCCACCCAGTGTTGGTTGGAGGAAAAGAGAAATAAATTAGTTATTTTGTTTACATTGGGAATTTATGCCTCACACTTTTTTTTTTTAAAATGCTTACCCATAAAGAATTGTTCTCATTAATCCCCTCACAAAGAATATGTTTAGAGTAACATATGACCAGTTCTTCTGTTGGATATGGTCACTGGTAACAGCGAAGCAGAGCTGAAGACTCTAAAGTCTCTTTACTCTTCAGTGAGAAGGTCAACACACAAGAGACCTCAGGAGATTGAATGATCCAACATGTCTGGAAATGTTTCATTATCCTTCTTTGTGTAATTTAGACTTTGTGGGTATTTTTACTCAGGGGGCGGTACTAGCAGCTGTGTCAAGCCACAAATTCAACTCCTTCTATGGTGACCCCCCTGAAGAGCTGCCAGACTTCTCTGAAGACCCCACTTCCTCAGGTATTTTAACAGAAAGTATATTTACTGCAGTCAATCTGTCTTGATTCTACACTGACTAGACTACCAAGTATTTACTAATTTCTCATGATTTCATAGATTTGGATATTAAGTTAAAGTTTAAATATGAAGGCATAAATAGTTTCTAGTCATAATGGTGTTAGTGACTGGAAAATGAAGATAAGCTCCCTGCACAGTTGTAAGTTTCTACAGAAATTCTAATTTCTTTATTTGTTGTATGTACATTTAATTACAATTAGATTTATAACCTCATACTTCTCTTTATATTACTTGAGTGTAAAAGCTTGCGGAAATTTTGTCTTGATTCTTAGGCAGAACCAAGGTTCTCATGCCTTACCAATAGTTACATATAAAAAGAAATAATTGTGTACCAGAGTTTCGTGATCCCCTGTTTTAGAGAACAGTATGATTAAAATGTCTCCTCTTTAAAGCACACTGGACAGTATTTCTGATGCTATAACCCAGACCCCCAAATCTTCAGAGGGAGACAATACAGAGTACTTCAAGGACCTCCCAACATATTTCAAAGGGGAAGATAATACCTTTTCTGTCCTGTGAGCACGTCGCTAGGCCTCCAGCAGGACAATGACCTCACTCCAAGCAGTCCTTTTGTCCTCAGCCCATATTCAGGAATTTAAATAACCTGGCAGTCCCTGTACTAACCCTGTCAGAGTTATATATCTTAATTTTGACAGAACATCACTCAGAACATTTGCAGTACAAAAGTCTGGGTTGGTCTGACATAAAATTAGGAATTGGAATCAAGTTAAATAAATTTTTAAGAAAAATCTAAGGCCAATGGGATTCTTTTATTTTTCTGAATTAAACTAAGTAGTACTGGCAGAATATTTTAGCTATAATACTGACTTTACTAGGAGGTGTTTCAGGAACCTAATTACATGTGCTGAACTGCTGTGTGATAATTCTCTTTCCCAGTATTTTACAGGTGAGAAAATTATTTAATGATTGCATATGTTGTGTTCCTTTTCTACTTTTTCATATGAGCAAGAATTTTTTATAAATTATTTCAATGTCAATAATATAGAAATTGGGGGAATTTTTTGTTAAAATTATTACATTTCACTTCTTGGAATTCAGGTTTGAATACTTAATTTAAAAGATTGCTTCGTCCTTAGAGATGCACACTGCTCATAATTTCCATAGAATTGAATGGGAACTGCAGATCATTTATTGCAAATGGGTAATCAAAGCCTCGTGGCTTAACTTCAGGCAGCCAGCTGTTGAATACTTGCTGTACTTGTAGCTAAGGATCAATAAATTCTTTTGAAGAAAGATAAAGTTGGTTTTACTTCAGCCAGAATTACTTGCAGTGCTTTGGTTTTGTTTCCAGCTACTTCTCCCATTTCAATAAAACAGATGGCTCACCAAATGATTGGCAGTAGCGACTTTCCTGATCTAAAAACTGCAGTTCCTCTTTCCAGTTTCAATCTCACATCAACAGGGCATGTGTCTTCCTCATAGGATGATGTAATTGCAGATATCAGTATACAGAAAGGGTACAAGTTCTATTTTTTCTGCTCACAGAATACATGAGTCCAGTACACATGTAAAATCTACAGAATATCTATGCTGAAGCCACTGTTATCTTGTGTTCATCTCTGAAATAACTGAAGCAATAGCTTGAATTTCTTAGGAAAGAGCAGTTATTCTCTAAAATAACATTGTTGATCTTACTGATGGGAAATCACAGTGATCAGGAGACCGTACTAAGTGAGTAGCTTTCATGATGTTTCCCTGACCAGCTGCATTAGCTGATAAAATATTTAATCTCTCAGGATAAACACTGAGGCTTGCAAGAAAAGATACTGCAACTTTCAGCTTCTGAAGTTCCTAGATACAGAACTATTTTTTGTTTCCCCTTCAGAAGTACACTAATAAAGTTTTCAAATACTTCTAGCTTGTAAGGATAGGTTCTTGTGATGATTCTAAACTGAACTAGATTATAGAAATTAGACACAAAACTCTTGAACTGCAGTAGAAACTTAAGGTTATTTAAGTTTCCTTCCTAACATCTCGTAATGTTATTCCAGGCCATAAACTCTAATGAAGAGCGTTTAATATTTTAAATGTTGCTGCCTATTTAATCCTCCCATAAAATTTCATGAAGCTTATCATGAAAATTAAATGATTTGTCAGAAATGGGCAAATGCGGAACTCCTACTGAGAAAAAGTTGCAGATGTGTAAATGCTTTTTATGTTATCCAAATTGTATATCCTGGCCTCCTCCACATCTTTCTAAACACAGAAAATTTCAGCTCTGTTTTTTCCAGCTTCCTCAGACTTCAGTGAACCTGGGATTACTAGACCCTTTGAGCATCTTCTGTACTACCAGAGTAATAGCCTGGGATATGAGGGCACAGTAGGTAGTGAGTCAGATGACTTAGATGCAGAATCACAAAGGATATTCTTGTCAGAGAACTCTCCAATGAGGATCAGCAAATTGCATAGCTAAATTAGATGGAAATGAACACAGATAAATTTCATTTAAAGTCAACCAGGTATTTTTCTGTACACATCTTCCTTTCATTCGTACAGAGTGTGTTAAGTTGTGGTTCCCACAGCTGAGGTCTGGGTGATCTGTTTCCTCTTTCACCAGCAACTGTCCTCTAAAGGACTTAACTTAATTCTGCTATCATTCTGTTGCTAACATGGCAGAAGTTAGTCTTGCTGAATTTTGAGGGAGTATGCTAAAGGCTTTTAAAATGTTGAAAAATTAGGTAAATGTTTATTAAACAAAAACATTACTGCTGATAGGCTGTGTTCAGTAACTTCTTTAGTAAAGCCACTAAACAGCTGAAATGACAAGCATCTTGTTTTTTGCTAGACTGTAAAACATTCAACTTTCAGGTTGCCTGTCTTCAAGACATTGTAAAACATCAGTTTTCCAAGGCAGTGACTGTTTTGGATATATTTAATATGTTGAAACAAATATAAACCAGAAGTTAGCAATCAGCAGCCTTAAAGGCTGAATCTGGCACATGAGAAAAATTGGTCCAGTAGGGAGTATTTGAAGTGGACCATGAAATTAACTAGGTGCTAGAGAAATTCACAGTCAGTTTGCTCTCTGTTGCCCTTCCCCATCCTGCTTCCTTCCCTCTCTCGGCCATCCCTCCTCAGCCCCCGCTCTCCTATCACCTGATTTGCACACTAGATCAAGACAGAGGATTTCCTCTGCTTATGTCATATGTTGACCGTTTGTCTCCTTATGGAGATAAAGTTTTCAAGTGTTTCGATAGCAATGCCTCGGGCTGAGCAATGAACATCACCAATGTAAAGCATTTCATTTTTCCTCCTTTTGCTTCTTCAGCCCCCCCATTCTGCAGCAGTCCAAGGAAAGGCTGTGGAATTGTTTGGCGTTTTGGCTTGGGAAACTGAATTCAGGAGCAATTAGGTTTTTAGGCCGACAATCAGAAAAGCCAATAAACCGAAGAGGATTTTTTTATAGCTTTGTATTTCCAAGAACCTTTTTGTAGCCGCATTTTCAGAACTACTGACTCAGTGTTACACATAAGCCAGCGGCGCAGTCCATAGTCTTTGGGAAACTGCATAACTGCTTTTTAAATTAAAGCAAATCTTACCTTTTTGTTAAAGGACTTTCCTTGGTTTATAGTGCTCATATTCTTGGTTTGCTTGGTTTATAGTGCTCATATTCTGAAACATGAGTAATAAGTTTCAGAGTAGCTTTTTGCTGCGAACAGTTCTAAATTCCTGTAAGGCATTTTATAATGCTGTGTTTCAGTTCAACCACAGAGAAAGTATAGCAGCATTTTTTATAACAGACTGACTGACCAAATGTACTTATTTAGCCGAGGCTACTAAATAGCACTGTTGCAGTGCTTCCTGAACATTTGCATGCTTTCTGAGCTCTCTGGTAGCGGTGAAAGGTGATGAACAGAAAGCAGGCATGTTGTCTGCATCAGTTTTTCTAGCTTGTTTTCTCAAACTGCAAGGCACAAATTTCATATGACATTTTTGTAAGTGCATTTTGATATTTTTTCTCAGAATTGCTGTATGTAAATTTAAATTTTCATTCTTTTTTATCTTGTTAGAATCTATATTGTCATATCAAATGAGAAAATTTTAACAGTACAAGATCTTGATTTTCAAATTTGAAAGTAATACTAACAGGAAAAAAGCTAGGTTTGACAGTCTTGCGGAGTGGGATTGAACAGGAAATGTATGGCCAAGTTCTAAGATGGCTGTTTCCAGCATATGTGGAACTAGCTTAACTCACAGGTTAATGAGTGGTTAGCAGTTTCATGGAAATTATATTCCATTAAATATGTGGAATATAAGCCCATATCCTAAAAACGATCAGTCTCGTTGACAGAAAAAATACTGTTGTTATGCAAAAATTATCACTGATTTTGTAAATATTCACAAAGGTTCTTGTGTAACACTTTTAAGTGTAAGTGCTTGGGGAAAAAACATTATGCTCGCCTTATAATTTACTGGTATTAATTCTTTATCTAGTATTACAGTTATAAGTGACTACCAGTTTTGAGATCATGACTTTGAGTGTTTCGTTTCCAATACTCCATTATTATCTTTATGATTTTTCAGTTATTTAATCTTTGTTCTGTTATGTTTAAGTAAAAGAACTTTTAAGCATATGAAGGCACTGTTTATTAAAATCAATAATAAACTGGTTCTATTTCTAAATGGTTCTCATAGTGCTTCTCACTGAAACTTTTGTAACAAAATTATTTCAGTATAATATTGCTAAATTCAAGTTAGTAAGTATAAGTATATTATTGAATACGATGTTATGCTTGTTTGCAGTATGTTGAAATAGTTTGTCAGTTCACCTCTTAAGATATTCTTGAAACCATTTTTTGTTCATGAGTTTTTTAAAGTAGTTTAACCAATGTTGGAAAAAGTCTGGTATTATAGATACCTAACACTGTGGAGAAGTGCTACCTCCCCAGAGCCAAGTGTTTCTTTTCCTCCCATCCCAATCCACAACTCACATTTGCTTCACACAGAGAAACCATATGAAAAAAAGGGGAGAGGGGGGGTCTTGTCAGTTTGTTTATACTATTTTGTGGCTAAACCAGTGTGCTAGGTTGCAGCTTAATAAATCGCTTGTTCTGAAATCTTCATGCTGTTTGTTGTTTGTCCAAATGCTGCCTTCCTACTAGGACTTCTAGCAGCAGAAAGTAGGTATCCCTTTGTTTTCCTTTAAGGCATATCATTCAGCTATGGTTGTGTGTCTTTGCATGTGTAAAAATCAGCTTTCTTCTTTTCTCTTTGCTGTTTTTAGTTTTAATACTGCCTGTTCAAGAAAAGTAGCCTGTCTATTTTTTACTAAATCTATCTATAACTTTGAAAGTGTAACTATCCAGAAGTAATACAACTGGAGGCAGTATTAAAATTACTTGGTTTTTTGTTTTCAATATTTGCAAAACAACTGAAATAAAATTTAATTTTTATTAAATTAAGAAAAGATAAAATTATTTGGTTTTGTGTTTAACTTCTAAAATTCATGTTTTCATGGACTAATGGGTTTTTTTCTCCTAACACCAAACGTATTTATTCATATATTGTTATATATTATTTTCTTGCTATGCCCTTGCATGACCTTTATCAGTCTGTGTTGATGTGATACATGATATATGCATATGCATTGTGTATATGCATACACCTGAATTAAATAACTATGCAATATGTGTCTCCTTAATGAAAGAATATTATTGACAAGTACGGACAAGGGTCTGCTGCAGGTTAGCTGCACACTTCATGAGAGACTGAAAGCACAAGCGTTCTAAAACCTGCAGACTATACTAGACAGAGGAGAAGGTGTGAAATTCTAGAGACTTTGATACAAACCACAACCATTTAAAAACAACAAATTCAGCATTTCAAAATGCAGACTGTAGAAAGTGGTTTTTTTTCCTGCAACGTTTTAAGATTTGTAGGCTAACAGTTCTTCTTCTGTCCTAGGTCAGGGCAGCAAGACATATACCCATGTCTTCATTTCTGATCAGTCATGGATTTTTTTGTTGTTTGGTTCCTTCGTTTGATCTTACAGATTGTGGGGGATGTTGTTCCTTGTCCTCCTATTTGCCCATCTCAGAATGCCTGTCCAGTAATGTGAGAGTGAGAAACTCAGGGGATTTTTATATAAAAATTTTGCAACAGTATTAGTTTTATACAGTTGTAGGGGGAAAAAACCCTCATACGGAGCCTCTGCCACTGGATTGGGGGCTTTTTTGTACATAGAGGCTTCCTTCACTAAAGTTACTGACTGAAAGGATGTGCTGCCCTCATACTGGCCAGAAGAGGGTTTCCTTGTATTTTTGCAATGAAGAAGAAAGTATCTAAGGAAGTAATAATGACAAACATTCAATTGTTAAAATAGTTACTTGTTTAGTTACATGTAAGTGTGCTGCTTGTAAGGTGCAGGTCTGGCCTGAAAAACAGTAATTTCTCACTATGTTTTTCTGTACCAGCACACTAGACTGCCTTCTGTCATATTTTTGGCTAGTTTTACAGTAGAGGTAACTGGGAAAAGGAATTGGCAAACTTTGTGTAAAGGTCCCAAGTATGGAGACAGGAGAAAGCTGGAGACATGCATACACACAGTGCCCTGTGTGTGCAGAATGAAACAAAGACTACCTTCAAAATCAAGCATCAGTTTCTCCCCTGCCCCCTTCCCTCTCTCCCCCTCACTCCCTCCTTTTTTATATTTCTATATATAGTACTCGCTTCAGCATTTTTGCTTCTGTTTGGGAACACTTTATCTTGTTTTCTCCTTTTTTTCCCCTTTTATTTTCCTTTGTTTGGTCTTTTCCTCTTTCTCCCTGTTTTTCTCCCCTGCTTTGGTTTTCTTCTCTGACTTTTACATGCCTTTCTTTCCCTTCTTGTATTCCATAGGTGTTCTTACCTTCTTCAATTTAGTTGTAAATCCCAATATCCTTCCATCACAGCAACTACCTTCTTTCTGCAATTTTACTGTAGTCTCCATAAACCTCCATCTTTCTAGTTCTCTCCCTAGACTCTTCCTGAGTCTTACCTATATGTATAAAAATATTATTTAGTGGGTGTGTGGGTGTGTATATATATCATTGCTGTCTTAATTGCTTCCCAGTAACATTCACAGAACTGTGTGAATTTAGCTTATTTGTAAATTCAGAGAGTGTCTAAACTTGGCTGTTTGGTTTCTGTCCAAGAAGGAAGAATTAAATGCTATACAGCTCAAATTTGAGGAGGTTGGAGTCCTTTACTTGGTGTTTGTTTTAATTACGCTGTTGTGTGTATATATCTCTGATCTTATTTTAAACTATTATAGGCATATATATGCACACACGCTGTGGCAGTCATCTGCCAAATCTGTCCTTACAGAGATAGTTGCTCTGGAATATAGTGAAGAGCAAAGAGCATCAAATTGCTGTGTAAGGTTAGAGGCATCTCAGGTCCTGTGATTCTTGCAGGTGTAGTTTGAAGTGATGAAGAGCATCTAATCCTCAGTTGGCCTTCTCTTAATCTAAGAGGTTACATCAGCACAAGTAGTGGAAAGGTCCCATCTCTGTAAAAGATTTTTTTCTTGCCTTTAATAGAAGCAGCAAACGTTTAGTATTTTCTTTACAGGACCACCAGCAAATAGAGGTGTTCTTTCTTAGACATTTTTAACTCCCGTCCACTGCTACTAAGGCAAACCTGGCCTTGTATTTAGCGTGGACATAGTATTTTATAATTATGCTGATATTAAGCCTAGACTTTCATGTTTGGCTAAAGTGAAACATTTTAAATGTGTATGTGATTGTAATTTGAAAACCTCAGTTGACAGACACCCCTTCATTTCCACAGCATTTTGGTATAGCGCTTAAATACTGAATGTGTTAAACGTTTATGCCTGGTGGGATTTTAGCATATTGTAATCACGTACCAGTAAAACAAAAGTACTGGAGGCATTGATTTATACAGTTATCACTAGATAGGTCATTTAAAGGTATCGGTGTAGCTAGATTTTTAAAGCAGAAGCAAAGAAACTTTGTTTTCTTTGTCATACAAATAAAAATAAAATCCGTGAAACTTGAATCTCACATTACAGAGTTAGTAAAAATTATCTCATTGTCTCTTAAGCAGATGTGCTCTGTCAGAATCGCACAATATTTATAAGATTTTTTTTTCTGAAAATAACTGCACTTTATAATAATGCCCATGCTTGATTTCTTGTGAGATTGTACCCAGTAACTTCATTTAGTGATTCTAACATTTGATCTCTCTAAAATCTAAAAATTTCATTCTGTCCTTGTTGTATGTGCTAGCCTCAGACCTCTTCATGAACAAAGTGAAATGTAAATCCTACCTTCTGAAATGTCTGTGCTTTGAGAGCCAGGATTGGTTTTTTAACTTCATTTCCAGCACGCAAGAAGGCAGTCAAGAGATGAGATTGAGAGAAATCGGCTTGTGTTGATTGTAGATTGACTGGCATAAGGACTGAATTGTGATACATAAATAAATTGCAAATAGCAGCTCAGCTTTGGTTAGTCATTTAAAAACCACTGTAAAATCTTCAAGGCATAGTTACTTACCTATTTATACAACACATAGAATGGTTTAAAATCAATCCAAATTAAGGTAGTTAATAGGAATGAAGAGGATTAAAATGAGGGATTGGTGTCAGGAACTTAATTTTATACCGTTCTGCAAATCCAAGTGGTTTAGATTTTGTCAGTGTCTTTTTATTTAATAAAAATATGCTATTATTATAATGGTTGTTATAAGGTCTTCTGCAGAGTCATTTCCTGGAATACTAATTGCAGGAGACTTGCAAAAAGGTCACAACTTTACAGTTTTATATTTAAACAATGTGAGGCTTCCTCTAGCAAGTTTTCATTGCTCAAAAGAGTGTTTATGACTGACCAAGATTTAAATGGGCATTTGTAATCTTCAGTATTAAAAAATAAAACAAAGAATTCTTTTACCCTCTCTCAGAATGTGTTTGTAGTAAGCTTGTAGTCTTTGTGTTTCACAGCAAGGTCTACGTCTTCTTACCTGAACACTCACATGCTGTCGCAGATCACTGCTGCATGAAAAGCTAATAATTCTCTGTACTGCCTCTTGCGTAAAAGAGGAAGTCAGTTGTATCTGCCTTGTTTGCTGAGCCTCAGAAGAGCAAACTTCTGGGATGTTTTGTGGTAGGGACATATTACCATTAGAGAATACGTAGACAATTCATGGAATAGTATTTTAAAGATTTCCTTTATTTTATTCTCTGTTGTTATCTTTTAGTCTCTTTTCTCCTCTTCTGGGCAAAAGTAAGCAATTCCTACCTACCTCCAAAGTCAGTTTTTTATAGTAACTTAAGGTGTAGGGTGAGATTCATTTCACCTAATTGGTTGGGGGTACTTGGAGGTGCTGTGGCAGTAAGCAGCATATTCTAACAAAGTTTACTTTTGTGAGTCTTAAAAACAAACAAACATAGCCAGTCAAGTTAGTCAACTTCCTTTTTTTTCCTGGCTTCCTAATATATATGCATCATTCTAATTTTTGTATGTATAGATTCTCTGTGTAACTCATACAGGCCATGAGAAATCCAAGCTTTTAGATTGTATGACTGCCTAACGATCCACTGAAATCCTTCATTTATCATCAGTGCTGAGGCTAAAATGGGTGCAATTGCAATGATGAAAAGAGACTAAATCCTGTTTCTAGAGGTACAAGCTTATAAATATAGAATGCTTTTATACTTTAACCAAAGGTTAGAAATTTAGCTTAAATATGATAGAATATTAATCTTTTTAGGGACAGGTGTACTGTAAAGACTACTTAATTTTATTTGATGTAATATCTTATTTGAATTTAAAACTCTTCTGAAAGGTACTCTTAGACGTTACCCAGATGTCTGTAACACAGATACTTTAAGTGTTCTCAAAAGTGCATGTAGAATTGTTCTATATTCTTTTTTTCTGCAATAAAATGCTGTCATTGTATTGTTACTATGCCATTTTCTCATACAGGTACAAGTTAGTTATAAATGCATGAAGGACATGGCAGTAGATACAGCCCAAGATTGTAGGTAAAAAAAAACTATAAGGTATAACTCTGATTTTGAGGGATTAGCAAAGTCACTGTAAGACCTTCTCATCAAATTTGTTAGGAATATCCTTGGAAAATTTCTTATACAGCCATCTATTCAATGCCACAAATGGATGGGAGAAAAAAAGACCTAATGAAGAAATCTTAATGTTTTGGAATTCCCAGTTAAGCAAGAGGTTGTTGAGATGCAAATATTAAAAAATAGTGACTTTTATTTCTATTTGAAAGACCTCAAGGTATTCCACAAAATAAAATTCCCAAAGTAAATAATACTGTCAAATGATGTGGTGGTCCAGAGCGTTCAGCGTTTCACACTAGTACAGCACTGCAGACAACTATGAACATATTTTTCATTGGTTTTGGCTCAAGTTTTAGTGGTTATGAGCAACGATGAAAAGTGTTAGAGACTCTTAAGATATCCAAGCCTCTGAAGTGAATCTTCTCTTGCGTTTTCCTTGAAGTAAACACTCCAAATACCCAAAAAGGGCTTTGAACCCAGAAAGCGAAATTTTGCTAGAAAAGCAAGTAGTTAATTTAAACTCCGAGCATGACAAGAATAGAAATAAAAGGGAATTCTAACAAATCTCCTTCTGCCAACTGCATCCTGGACACTCAAGCACTTTCCTTCAGGCTTGAAGATCTCTTAGTTCATCAACCTTTAATTGACATACCGAAAATGTTAAAAGAAACTCGGCACAGTCCCTTTTGTGCCCATATGTAATGTTTGTCATCCTTGCCTTTGAGGCTTAGCTGTCATTTCTCCATGCTCTGACCAGCAGATTTTCTCTGGTAAGAGAAGATCTCCCTGTATTTTCTCAGATTTCTTGCTGTGGTGCAGGCAGAGGAATATGGACCGTTCCTTTCAGCCGAGCACGCTGATTCATTATCAAAGACAGCAGTTTTTACACTTCTTCGGCGCACCTGACCCCATGTGCAGCAACCACGATAAGGCAAACCATTAGTTTTATTTGCTGACCACCCACAACTTTTTTAAAGGAACATAACAAGTTAATACATCAGTAGGAAATAAGTAGTCGGACACATTTAATGGGAGAGGACTAAGAAGTTTTATTTCTCCTGAGCCGTGAGCTGTGAGTGAGGGGAATATTGTGGTTCTTAACCTTGGTGTACGAGGAACTGTGAGGAGAATCCTAGGTTGAGATTTGTGCTAAATGTGGTGCAAGAGTTTCTAGACTTGTAACTCACTCATTCTTCAAAGCCATGAGGTCACAGGTTCTTGTTATAGTTGTTTTTGTGAATGTTGTTATTTTTATTCCAGTTTTTCAAGGTTTTTAGAGAAATAAGTGAATTTAACTTCTTACCTTGTGTTGTTAAGAGGATGCTGGCTTTTTTAATTATTATTACATTCTAAAAATGCAATAGATTACAAATGGGCTTGAGTTAAGGAATGCTGGTAAGAATTGTTCATATGGTGGGGGATGGAATTTCAAGAAATATAGCAAATTTTTAGGTGTTATCTATCTTGACAAAAGGATACTGGCAAGTTAATAAGTAAGCAGAATAAGCATATTAAGGACAAATTAGTGAAATACAGAATGTGTAGAATTCTGTATACAGAATTAAGAATTTGTTTATGAAAAAGCATTCAATGGTTCATTGTCAGACACCAGCATTTTTGCAGACTAACACCGGATATGCTACCATCTTTCCAGATGCTTATGCCACTGTGGAAAAACTGAAGACATGGGCTGTGGGTGTTTAGATCAGCCAAAGTTAGCATTTTAGTAATGCACACAAGTGGCAGTCACCACTGATAACTGATTTCTAAAACAAGTTTTTCCACAAGGAATTAATATGGGCTGATTTACTATGGATTTGTGTTGTGATTCTGTATCCTCCCCTGCTGTGAGTTGAGTTCTCCTCATGGACTTCCATTTTCTGTGATGTCTCCTGTTTCTCCTTTTTGTCCCCCTATCCTCACTTCTCTTTTCACCCTTGTGCCATATAAAAATCATCCCCATCTTGCTGTGACCCACTGGTCAAAAGGCAGCGAGTGCTATAACTGGGCCTGAGATAACCAGGCAAGCAGAACAAACAGAGCAAAAACCAGAGCTCATGTTACAGCCTTTTTTCTCCTCCAGAGGACACAACAGTCAGGTCTTTCTCTCTTCCCTTCTCTATCCAGATGCTGATTTTAAAAGAATTTGTGAGAGCGTTGATTCTTTCAAATTTTTACTGATTTGGAATATGTATTTGAAATTGGCCAACAGTTCAGAAAGTGAAAAAAGAGAAGGTTGGGTGAGAATGGTGAGGACAGGCAGTTGACAGACAGTCCAAGTAACTGTAAGACATCACTGGAAATCAGGCTAAAATAGAACAAAGCTAAGCTTAATAAAAACAAGTTTTATCCTCTCTTCAGTTAAACCATTTCTTATGTATAGTTACACTATATACGGATACTCTTGATATACGTAAAGTGGATTCAGAGAGTTTTCCTGTAAAAATTCCCACTTTGTTAAGTTCCTGTTCCAGTTGTACCAGATGAAGTGAAAGTTTCCTTTTCCAAAGTTCAGTTTACTGTGTGTCTTTGTTTTATTGATTTTTATTCTTTCCTTTTTTTCCTGTTTATTGCCCCATAGGAGCAGTCTCACAGGTGCTGGACAGCCTGGAAGAAATTCATGCACTTACAGACTGCAGTGAAAAAGATTTAGATTTTCTTCACAGTGTTTTCCAGGATCAGCATCTTCACACACTACTAGATGTAAGTTTTCTGTGATAAACAATTTGAATGCATTTTTGTATCTCTTGTTCATTGGATAATATTTTGTTTAATCCCGAATATATTCTCTTTTTCTGTTTCATACCAAAATGAATTTATTTAGGTGTGGAATGTGACAGTCAACTAGCACTTTGTACAGAAATACATTTTAGAACTATACATACAGAATATTTTAGAATATGTAAGTGGTCAGTGACTTGGTTTGAATTAATAGCTTTACTTTAAAATCATTTGTGAGAATAGGCTTTTTTCTTTTGATAAGGCCTGGATTTTATTTTGTATTTTAAATGTGAATTTTACCTTTATAACTGTACAGATTAATTCTTTTTTTATTATTTGTAAGTAATGTAATAATCTTAGACCAGTTTTATGCATATTCTTACAAAAATGACGTTTTTGTGTGAAACACGTAGGTATGCCTGTTTCTGTCCTATTCTTGAACACAGTATGTAGTAGGCCCAGGTTTAAATCTGTATTATTCTGTGGTTCATGAGAGCTATTACTCCGTAAGACAGCAGAGGGTGTTCCACAAGAAAGTGTGCAAAATTTACAAAGCTGGAAGATACAGGTTAGTGCCTCCTGGTAGGCATCATCAAGATCTTGTTCCTGTTTCTTCACCGTCTATCTGTAAGCATAGCTCACTGTCTGGCTACGCATACAAATCAACTCTGGTATCATACATATTTTAATTTTTTTTCTTCCAGAAAACTAAAGGACTCTATTTTGCAAAAGTAATTTTGAAAAGCAAGTAGTCTGGTGTTTGAGAGCAAAAGGATTGCATGCTACTTATCTTTCTGTGCCTTCAGGGCTTCCTGTTTTCAAAGTTTCTTGTTATCTGCTCACATGCAGAAATCCTGTTTATATTTCCAAGTAGTTCTTTAACGAAGAAGGCCTAACAAGCAATTGCATTATGTGAATTTGGGAAAACATGCGTATAGTTTTGAGGTAGAAATAGCTGGGGAACTGCAACTCTCTGTAAAAACAGGGACCTTCAGCATCACTGCAGGCTTATGCTCCATCCCTCGCCACCTGTAGATGATTTGTACACTTCTTGCAATTTGCTTAGTGACTGGTGAATAGTGGGACACCTGGGTTCCATGCATGCTTCAACTTCAAAGGATTCAAACTCACACATACTTCCTTCTGGAAGAGGACCCGGCTGCAGGGTTCTGAACTGGCCTGTATGGGAACATAAGCCTTCTGGTAAAGCTTCTCCAAAATGTAGCTGGCCGTATGACTCAAGGAACCTGAGATAGTTAGCTGTTAAGTGATGAGGGCGTTACTGTGGCACAAGATGCTACAATCTTTGTTCTTGATAACTGTTTATGCATTTTACCTTAAGCCATCATTGGATGAAATGACATGAAGCATGCAGGAAGAAGGGATTAGGATCTCATGACTTCCCTGAATTGGATCCCCAACAATGTATCTTTCAATTTGCATTAAAATTTGAATTTAGCTTGTGTTCCAAATGCTTAAATTGCTCTGTCTTTTTGTATTGCATGCTGCAGTATAGAAAGTTGAACAGATAATAAGAATGAGAAATAAAAATCTGGACAGGAAGAGAATGAGTGTAATAATAAGAACCGAAACACTTGTGTCACTCATGCAGGAAGTTTTTAGATATTTATAAATCATTATTATGTTGTCATATAACTCTTGGGCTTTGGTGAACCACAGGGCCTTAGTTTAATTATTTTGCCTTAGGACAGGTCTACAAAACATTAACTCACACTTCTGCAATGCTTTTGCTTTTTTCCTGTTCTTTACACTACCAGTCTGGTTCATATTACTTCACTAATGATATCCTATTTCTGTAATGGTCTGCTGAAGCCTTTTAAACAAGAAAAAACTGCAATGAATTCATACCATTTTGCCATTCTTTTAAATAAAAGTTATGGTTGTTCTCTTAGACAGAAAGGGATACATTTAAATGCACACTATAGTAATATATTTGTGAGAGGAAAATGCTATCAAAAAGCATTTTTGTTTTATTATGCTATGTGGAAGGGGTGTGATAGAATTTTCCCAAAGAAACTTTGATTAGAATAATACAAAATAAAATTCTAAAACATTGCGATGTCATGAAATACAGATTTGAAAGACCGAAGCAAGTTACAGACAGTATTATTTGGAAGGGTAGCTTTATTATTTCAGTGACTTGAATGTGGGAGATTGATTTCTGTTTATGCATTGATGCTATTCCAGTTTCTCTCAGAACTCTGAAAAAAATCATCAGTTGTTCTTGGATCAAATTCTGTCAGGGAAACTGTTTATTCCTCTCAAAGTATTTGAGGTTAATGAGGCCACCAGAACAAGTCACCTGTAACGCATAATATTCCACTAAGTAGGAATATTATAGTCTATTGTGAAATTGTGGCTGTCATTTTGCAGTAGAACTACTGCTCCTCTTCCTTGGCCTTTTTCCACAGTTAAACAGAGCTAAATTTGTTCTCGTGTTCCGACTCTTTCTCAAGAGTTATCCTTATTTTTAGGTTGGGCACATGATGATAGTTCAATCCTGCTGCTGAAATACCTTCTTTTGCTTCTGGACTAACTCCTTCTGAAAGCAAAAAAAAAAAAATGGAAAGAACAATCTTTATGTTTTCAAGTTACCCACGTGTTGTTTGTTTCAGGTAGTATAGATCACAAAACAGAAGTTGTCTTTCACAGTAATGTATTAGCTTAGGTGTTATGAGGACAGGCACCTCTAAAGTCCACAGAAATTGGGGTTCCTATCATCCTATTGATTGTTTTTAATTGATTCAGTTATATATGTCTGTTTAGATAGCTATTTTAAGACTATCTTCAGATTTACTTGGGTGCCAAAGCTGTTCAAAACAAGGGGAAGAAAGGTGCCAACTACTTAAAAAGTAATTTATATTCAATCAGGGCAAATCCTGCAATACACCAGCATATCTTGATGTGGTCTTATTGAGTAGTTTTTCATTGTGTGATTTTTTTCATAATTTTACAGAATCTCTCTATTGTTTTGAATGGCATTTTCCTGTACAAAAGTTACACAATTCATTATTAAAAACTTGGTTTTGTTTCCTGGGAGAGGAATGAAAAGGGCTTTCTGGAAACAACCATTTAGAAATCTATACTACATTAAAAAAAAATAATATTGTTTAATAATTGATCTTTCTTGTAAAGTAAAAGACTGCCTTTGGGTTGGACAGATTATTTTTTTTCCCCTCACTTTTGTTAGAAATGTGATGATCAAAATTTTGGTGAATGCTGTAGGACATTCCTGTGTGTGACTTAGAACTGTCTGGGTTTATGCCTATATAAAGCTTTATGGATAGTTTCATTCTGGTATCCAATTTAGATTGTAAAGAATGTAATAAAGTTAAGTAAAGGTTATAAATAACTTTATGGAAAAACAGAGCTAAATTTAAGTAGTGAAGCAGCTTTTTATTACCAGTGACAGATTTCTAGAATCCTTATCAAATGCTTTGATTTAGATTTTTTTTTATTGACTTTTATGAAAAAGATCCTGGGAGGCATTGCTCTCTTGTGTCTTGATAAAGAAGTTGGAAATAAATGTGAAGAGGTAATTAATTTTGGAGATATTAGCGTTTGCCTGATTTCTGTATCATGACAAAAGATTTTACTTGAATGATTATTTGTTTTGAAAAGTATACTGGGCTTCAGGTCTGTGCCTAATAGGGAAGACCTTTACATTGTGTTTCATCTATATCTGTGCATCAAAGGAAGCAAGGTTTGCTAAAAAGTAAAATCAGAAGCCACTATTTTATGCAGCTGCCTACATTGAAGGAGACAAGAGAAATCTTTCTTCTGTTGAGTCAAGTAGTTTGGTCACCTCTCCAGGGACACTTTCTGTGGGTGATTCTGAATGCAGATGTCGTTCGATTTACAAGTGAGATTTTCACTCAGCAGGAGAACAATATCAGCTTTTGTGTGAGTGGGGCCTCTCTGTGCTACTGGCTTTGTCTGCGTCTGTCTGTCCCGAGTCAGATAGTTCTCTAGGCTTGTATCTTTTGGCTGTTAATTTAAAAATTTTGTTACATTATTTTCATAGATGGAATCGTCAAGGTAAGTGGTGTTATTTATGCAAGTATATCTGCGATAGAAGCGTTGTGAACTTTGAAGAAAGTTTATTTTACCTTTTGCTGGCATAAAACATTACACGCGTGCAGTTTTAACTGAATGAGACTAAATAAATTTTGGAGTAGCTATATGTATCGTACCTATATGTGTAGCCACTTCTTCCCTTTAAAGTTTTAATTTATATTCATAGGACATATATTTAAGGCATACTGATTTTTTAAGAGAATCTTGCTCTTATGTCTGTTGTCCTTTGCTGCTAATGGTAATGTTTAAAAGGAACATGCATTCATGCACACTTCAGAATTCCCTTAGTATTTCTTTTGAGCTCGGTCATCCAAACAGATTTGGTTTTGAAGTCCAGACTTTTAAGGAAACATATTTTTTGCTAGAAAGAATGTTGTTGGGACCTCAGTTTAGCCTTTTACATGGTTGGCTAAAGCTTTCTACTGGATTTGTTTTGGTTTGTTCAGTTTACCCTCTCAATGTTGGGCGTTGGCACAGTAAATTTGAACATCTTTTGTGAAAGTATCCGTTATTCAGCAGTGTCCAGCTACAGCTGACACTATAGTTCTCTATTTGAAAATGTTTTAAGCTCTTCATACATTTATCCCTGATTTGCTCTTTTTTGAGAAAAGTGTATTAATTTAACAATTCTATTCTATCCTTTGAAAAGAAAAAAGCAAGACACATTTTGATTTCTATTTTCAGGACACTTTAATTTCCTTCTTCCTTTATATTCTTTTAAATCATCAATAGACTGATGGAATATCTATCATATGATATTGAAAGTAAAACCAGCAGCTGTTTATAAAAAGCTTAAATATTTTCATGAATCGTCTAATTTTTTTATGTTTTGATTTGAATAAGAATGGCTTTCTATGTGAATCACATAGTGTGGTTCAAGCTTTTTGGATCGATGTTTGTCTTTACCCTCTTGAATGCTGATTATGTTAAAACTAACAAGTGGAACATGTTTTAGTGAAACATGAATGTGTTTCTTTTGCAAAAACAGATCAGAAAGTGTATGTGTGCTAGATGTCTTGCTAAACTCCCTCAGAACCTTATGCTTACGTGAAATAATCCTTTCTCATTTTTAAAACACCTTGTTTTCCTATGTTTAATTATCCTGTAATGGATATGTTTGTAAGACAAAAGAAAATGGAAAATATTTGTTAAAAAAAAGAAACTATGTTGGCAGGAGAGCACCTTGCTATTTGGGGAACCAAATCTGGCTTTTATCCCAGTCCAGCAGAGGCAGCATGCTCAGCCCCAGGGAGTGGGAGGGACTGTCTCCCACACTGCAATGGAAACTCCTTTCCCAAGTAGTGTAGAAGAACATTGACCAAGCCTTAGGGAGCACTGTTTGAAGAGTTCCTTCAGCAGGTGGGCTGGATCATCGTCACTGGTGCAGTATGCTTTTTCTCTAAAAGGTAATTTCTCTGGAAGGCCATATCTGAAAGAACACTAAAAGCAGAGGCTATTCTAGAATTTCTTCTGCACTGTTTCATACTCATTCTCTAAAATACCTTCAATTTTCAACTTCACATTACATTTTCTGTGTTCCTGGGATATGTAGATCATTGTGCTAATCAGTATCATCTCATTGTTTTCTTGTTCTTCCTGTTTCTCTGTCTTACAAATTTATGTAGAGAATTTGTCTTATAGTTAGTCTTCTGAGCAGAAACCATTTTTCATCCATGCTTTTTTACTATCTTACATAACACAGATATATGATTGGGTCTCTTAAAAAGAGCTAACAGTAACTTTTATGTTGATTAATATTCATTTTTGATAAATTTATGCATCCACCAACAATGCAAAAATCTGGATCAGATTGCATGACACTGATTGTTGCTTTTTTGCACTTAATCTCTTTTATTTCTAAGTAACGTTCTGTCATTTCTGGGTATTTATAAGAACAGTACTAATATCGTGAATCTGAGAGATTCTCTGAGACAGTGAGAACTGTACTATTTAGCCTATTCACATTGACCTAATGTCATCCCAGTGTCAGTGATGTGTCACTGTGAGTGTCTGTGCAAGCATGTGTGTCTGTGTGTATCACCAAACCTTACTCTAAAATACCCTGATTAAGGAGTATTTTTATGTTACTGAGCTCTGGTCTGTCAAAGAACACTAGAATTGGATTCCTGGCAATTTACTTCACTAATATTATTTTGAAGTAAAGAGGATCATTTTCATATCTGACTTTTACATCTTCTTCTTTTTATGTTGAGTGTAGTTCAAGTTAGTTTCAGTTCCTTTTTAACCATAAGAGCTACCTGTTGGGTTTTTTTTTCCTTATAAAACTTTAGATTCTCAGATTTATTATTTCTCCAGGAGCTTGGGACTTACTCTGAGCAATGACAAAAATGCTACAGAGAAATGCGCCTGGGATACAGCCCATAAACCTTGATTAACACTTCCACTTTGTTGATGCTGGGAGCTTTCTTTAGAATAATATTTCAGTCTGCACTGAGTTTACATTAAAATACCCAAAGGCAATATAGTAACAGCCCAGCAAACTATGCTTCTATCTTTGAAGTCAGTCAGGCCTCACTGCCTCCTACTTCCAGTTGTTCAAGTAGTTGGCTGGTACATGCTGACTGTTCTTTTATTCTCAGTATATCATTACAAAAAATTTACATGGATAGAGAGAAACACAAATGATTGCTGCTCCAATATTAGCACCTCCTGGTGCAAGATATGCTCAATGTCACAAAGCAGGTGAGAAGCTGTGTTTTTTGCCAATGCTCTGTAAGCATTGTGGATTTTGCTAGTTTTATATGGATTCTATATCCCCCTGGGATGAGGTTCATGATCATTAGCATCCTTTTCTTCAAGATGGTGATCTAACCCTGAGAAGTTAATTCAGCTGACAGAAGTGGGAATGAGGCCTATTTAGGCTTAACCTGAATCTGTGGTTCCTGCTATAGGTCATTCATCCATATTGGAAGCGGGGGGGCAATACAGTGGCAAAGGTTATTCTGTGGGGTGTATCAAGGTGTTGTCCATGTAACACAACTCTTTTTATAACCCTTCCTGTGTTAAGGGACTAGTTTTCCCTGATGCTTTTAGAATCATTTAGGTTGGAAAGGATCTTCAAGATCATCAAGTTCAGCCATTAAACTAACATTGCCAAGTCCACCACTAAACCATGTCCCTCAGCACTACATCTACACATCTTTTAAATATCTCCAGGGATGGTGACTCAACCACTTCCCTGAGTGGTTTGTTCCAAAGCTCAACAACCCTATTGGTGAAGAAATTTTTCCTAATATCCCATCTAAACCTCCCCTGGAGCGACTTGAGGCCCTGTCTTCTCATCCTATCACTTGTTACTTGGGAGGAGTGACCAATCCCCACCTCGCTACAACCTCTTTTCAGGTAGTTGTAGAAAGCAATAAGGTCTCCCCTCAGCCTCCTTTTCTCCAGGCTAAACAACCCTCACGGGACTTGTGCTGTAGACCCTTCACCAGCTTCCTTGCTCTTCTTTGGACTTGCTTCAGCACCTCAATGTCTTCTACACTTTCTTTTATCTGATCAGCTGCTTGTCGACATCGTTAAAAGGTGATTTGTGGTGGTTTTGTTAAGATCAGCTTCAATTAGATATCTGATGCAGGGGAAAAAAAAAAAGTGACTGTGTTATTGAAATAGCAGGATTTTTGTGTCCTTAAAATTACAAATATGTTAAAGTATTACTTGTGAAGTAATGATCTAAGGCCATATGTTTGACAACAGTAATACTGTTCCAGAATGAGAATGGGTTTTTTTACTGGGACCATTGAATTTCATTGTGTTGACTTTTTGACTGCTATGCACGTTTTCTTGGTACTCTTACATGCAAAGCAGTATCTCATCATAGTTTTACTTCTTTCATCTTTCCAAAAGAAGTTACAAAGTTTGCAATGTGAACAGAGAAAAAATTGGTTTATTATACAGGAATTGAGTTGAGAACCTTAAAAAAAATTACTCTGGAGGGCCTTCGGCAGAGAGTTCCTGAAATAGAGGAAGATAGATGGCGTACTGAAGATGTCTTGTAGTGTATAGGGAAGGAGTGAAGGATACCCTGGGTATCTGCAGTCAGTCATGCCAGCAGAAATTGAAGAGTTCCCACCTCCCTTGAAGAGGCAGGGAAGCATCTTAGTCTACTTAAATCTAAATCAGTTTTGTTTTGTCACTATGGTTTTAAAGTATAGTATGTATTTATTTAAGATTATTCAACCCCAGGCTTTGCTTACCACACTTCCCAATTTGAGAGAACATATGTTTACCTATATGTATTGCATATCATGTAGAATTTTGCTAAATTGCAACCTCCTCTTCTTTGGCAAGATATGTACATGTACTGTCTGGCATATCTTTTAACATCTGTTATCGTTTGTTGAGAACCGCAGCTTCTACATTCAATAGAATTTTTATGATGAGTAAAATATGGGTTTCTCTTAAAACATGAGACAAATTACTAGGTTAGAGTTCTAATTTATAGTGAAGTATAATGCTGTCTGATACTAGAGTCTGGATTCATTATACATGAATGAGGCATTTAGGGGCACCTGAAATTAAATGTAAGGAAATAATGTCTTGTGTGATTTTTGAGTAGCATAACTGTTTATTAGTAGTACTTCAGAAACAAACAAAAAAAAGATTTCTTGGTAAATATGAAGCAAATCAAGAGGCCCAATTTAAAAGGACAGTTGTGGGAAAAAAAATCACACAGCCTGCAGTTTATATTGTAAGAACATAGTCCTTTCCTCAGCTCATTTACTTCTGAAGAGTGAAGGCTTTCAATTTACAGAATAAGTCCATAGCACATAGTAGTTTCTGCTAAAAAGGAATATGTTCTACAATAGAGCTAAAATTTGTTCATAGCTTATGTATGCTGAAGGTAAAAAGCCCCTTGCAAAGGAATAGAACATACAAGTCAGAGATTACTGAACATCCTGACACTTAACCATGTGGTCTGAACCAGTACAAGCATAAATGTGTCTTTGAATCTGCTTTTAACTATGACAACTACTTGTTTTAAATATTTTTAATTAAATAAAACATTTTTTTTAAATAAAATTAGATCAAAGATTTATTTAGAGCAAATTGTGAAAATATTTCATGCTCTGTGAACATTGTAAAAAGCAACATGCCATGCATAAGTAGAAATATTTCCTTTATAATTTTAAAAGCTAAAATTGCTGCTTGTCCAAACTAGCGGTGTAAGAACTACAGTTAAAAAATGGTTACACTCGCATATGTAAGCACAGTGGATTTAGAGCTGCATAGATTTGCGTAGTCATTTTCAGACTGAACTTTGTGTGATTTCCACACAGTTCATGACTGCCTGCAGTTTTGTTACAGGATTGTAACCTATTGAGAGAATTTAAACTTGGACACACTTCCGCGTTTTTAAGTTTTGATCAAAAGATAGATACAACTGATATTCCAACATTTAGCTACATAACAGAATAGAAAACCTTTTCAGTGCTCTATACCTTAACCTTCTAGTTATTCTAGCATTTCCAAGCATACAAAATATGTCAATGCAAGATTTAGATGATAAAGTATTGAGTGGTAACATGTAAAATGTCTCTTGGCATCTTTGCCTGTTGCCAACACTGGCAAAGGGCTCTGTGTTTTCCTTCCAACTGTCACGTAACCAAATTGCTACCAATAGACAGACCCTGTGAAGGCAACGAGGAGCATTTCTTTTTCTGGGTTCATTTTCACCCCGTGGATTCCTATGAAGGCAATGCATACACAGTCCTTTGGCTGTGCACTTTTTAGGGGCTAGGGGTATGTGTTTTCCCTCTCAAGGGAAGCCTACAATTATTTCAGGGTTCCACCTCAGTAAAACAGATACTCTGTCTGTCACCTTCTGTCCTTTACTTTATATTCATCCTCAGTAGAATAAACCTCGGTTGTTTCTGCTTTACTAAGATGCTGTTCTGGGAACTCAGTAGGACCATATTTGAGAGGCAGTGTTTGTTGTTACATATAGCAAACTGAAAGGTCAAGGAATTTTACTCTAGTGGTTCTTGAAATAGATCAGTTAGTATAGTTCCTCTTTCTCCAGTAGCAAGGCATTAACCACTAAGAAATATGTAGTATCCTCTGTGTGCATCAGAAATGTAGTTGTTAACAACCTGCTAACATTTATTAAACGTTTTCCAGTTGGTGTTTTGCTTCATTGGTATGTCTGGTTTGCCTGGTCAGAATTTCAGGTTTTGTGTATGTAATACAATGATATTTGTCATTCTTACTGCCTAGAAGACAATTGTTTACCAATCATGTGCAGTGGGAATTGAACTAATATACAGACAAAAATGTTTCGCCCAGTTTGGTTGGGTTTCCTCTCCTGTTTTCTTCCCCCCAAAAGTTAAGTTCTTGATTTAAAATAAAACAAGTGAAGAAACCCAAACGTGGAATGGTCCCGAAACCAGGAAGCAGCTTGGAGTAAAAGTTGAAATTCTGTAGGGTTGGTTGAGTTTACCTGGCACCATTTTTTCTTACCTACTGTTGTAGGTAAAGGCATAAGAAAATCTTGTTTAATGTTCATTTCTGACACAGGTAGCAGCAAGTGTAACCCTGTTCTACAAGTAACACTTTATGAATATGTATTACGGTTAGCCTACATTTTGCAGATAAAAGTTCCTCTAAAAAGTAAAAGAAGAATAAGTATATTTCAATTCTATCACATAAATAATCAAAATTAAAGTGAAAATCAGGGTTCTCGTTGCTACTATACAATTTTATTATTTTTTTTTTACATAAAAAGTAATTTCTATGTTGCACGAATGTGAATATGTAGAAAGAAATTGGGTATTTCAAATTAGCATAACCTCCATCAGGGTTACTGAAAGTCAGTGTCTGAAGTAACTAGCTGCAAAGATGGCAGCTGTCAGTTCTGTGGCATGACAGACGCAAACTCATGTCTGTTCAGAATTAAATCTACTGCTTCAGACTGTCTTGTTCTGTGAATACTGTGTCAGAGAATCTTCATTTTAGATGGTGAACTACTTCCTGAAACCTTCTACTGAAGTTCTTTTGTTCATTGTTTAATTGCACAGCATATCACTGTATAAGGAACTTGAATGCAAAGGTTGGTCGTACTCCTATTTTGCAATAAGTATATCACACAGCAAAAAATTTGAAGCTGGGGAGGGCCATAACCTGTAATTCTCTGGAGGTCACAAAGTAGAGTCTTAAGTATGCTTCAGACTGTCATACAGGACAGGGCTGTAATGTGTGCTGTAGCGAGCTTAAGGCATAGTCCTTAAGAACAAACCATCTTTAAACAAAGATAAAGCCCCCGCTGACTGTGACCTTGTTATTCAGTGTGTTTTCCAGTAGGATTTGTTACCTTCAGGGGTATGTTTCCTTGAGAGCATAGAATCCCAAGGAAAGAGACAGCCATGGGAAGGTTATAACGTTTTGCATGGGAAAAAGAGATATGAAAAGAGCTGGCAGAAGAAAGAATGAAGTGGTCTATGAATTATCTAACTGACTCTTTAATTTTAGCGCGTCTTTGGTATTACTGCTTGTGAATATTATTTCATTCAGTAGGTCATGGATTTCTTTCAGATTTGCAGTGTATTTACCCTCTGGGGTAAATGAAGTACAACAACAGGGAACTGTGAAAGGTAACAGAGCATCAAGCCTATTTGTTGGTAAATGTTGCTGTGCAAGAGGCAGCACCTCCACCCAAGAATTTTAAGATGGTAAAAAAATCTAAAAGTGAATAAAAACAGTCCTTTAATATCACTGTGTTGCATGTGGTCATATTGTTCAGAAAGCAAAAATCAAAAATATAAGCATATGTTCTAATGATTATTTTTAGATGGTTTTATTTGGGGATTTCATATTTGAGCTTGGACACCCAGTATCTGTCTGAATTACAACTGAATCCTCACAAAATATGTATTTGTTGAAAGATCATGGGGTTTTATGCTCTAGCAGTTCAGTATCTCTTGTTTTAACAGAAGTTTCTCATTTGCATCTCAGAAACTTACAGATTTTGGATGGATAAAATCCTTACTGATTTCACTGTGTGATCTAACTTTGATTACATTCAAGATTAGACCAGGCAGCGAAGCTAAATTTCTGCTAGTTGTCATGTATTTAAATTTTTCAGTGTGACATTGAATGGGGTTGCATTCGGGCAGTGCTCTGACTCCTCTAACAGGAAATGGTTAAAAAGGAATTTCTGCACATCTGAAAAACTAGTCAGAAGAGAAGAGTTGGTTGTTTTGTCTCGCCTTCCTGATTGTGGATTAGGCTTTGGACTGCTTGCTTTTAAATATCAGAAGAAACGAGTTCCCTTTATACAGGCAGAAGACAAAAAGTCTCAACTCCTACGAAGCTGGTCAACTGATAGTGACACTACTTGATATGTTGTGGGTATTCTCTTCATAGCATTTGTGTGCTAGCATGCAGAATCTAAAGTAAAACTTGTCTTTTTAAGAAGCAGTACTATTCTCTTAATTAGCTATAATGTCGGTTTATGTTTGTTATATCAAGTTTTGTTAACGTATCAATTGTGATTATTAAGCTTTTCTAGAGCAAGCTCTTAATTTTGATTTTCTGTGTAGTGAGTACAGAAGAACTGGAGCTGAGGATTGAAGCTGAGACTCAAAAGTCTGGAAATTCCAAAGATTACAATTGCTGTGGCATTTTACTACTTTTTATTTATTTATTTTAATTAAATTATATAATTTATATAGAATTTATATAATTTCTAAATTTTATTTTTAATTTTTTTTAAGTATTAGAAAACTTTAATTGTGTTTATTCTTATTGCTGAGTGAAATTGTTGGAGGTTGGGCTACTGGGGATAGGGGACAGAGTTATTTGCTGTCACTTCAAAATAGAATGTCCCAGCAAAAAGAAAGCCCATCATTAGGCACATCCAGGCTTTGCCCTGCTACAAGTCTGTTGGTGTTCTATAGAAAAGCATTCTGTTGAGGACAGTGGAGAATGAACCAGTTAAATCTGTTCCACAAGAAATCACCTTTGGTATGGTCCCTGAAGGACTTAGGGTTGCAGGGCTGGTGAAAGACAAAAGCATTGTAAGCAGGCTGGTTTTCTGTGATTAAAATTGTGTAGCCAACTGCATGTAGTAATGTGTTCTGTACCACAGGAGTATATAAAGCCTGACTGTAATTGTCATTAATGTTTACTTTAATCTATGATGTATGCAAGCAGATTTCATTCAGAGTTTTCTTAAACATTTTGTAAAATGTTCATATAAAGGTGTGTTGGATTCTTATGTCCAGGGGAACAAATGTTCTTGTTAATGTGTATAAATGAAACCTCTGAATTCACATGCTTTCAGAGACAAGTTCTGGAGCTGTAAATTCCTGCTTCTAAATTGCTTCTGCTGTAGCTATTGTTTAATTGCAAAAATATTTGAAAAGGATTGCAAAACAGTCTTTTTTTAAAGATTGCAAAGAAGGTAGGACTGCTTCACCAGTTCCAGTGCATTAATACATAGTATATGTTTTTCTCCTCTTACCAGCTTCTGCTATATTCTGACAGAAAGCTTCTAATCATCTTCTGTAACAAGTAAAGACTAATAATTGTTAGATTTAATGTGTTTTTTGAAATCGACTTAATAACATAATGCTAAAAAGTTCTGTTCAGACTGAACGCACAGTTACTAAAATTGGAAATGAGAAATACAAAACAATATCTTGGACTCATCCTTCTGTTTATATGAGTACATACCAAACAACAGACACTTTAGAACCAGACGTTTTTTAATGTCCAAAAAAAATTCTGTGAAAGCATTGTTGAAATGGTATATTGAAAAAAATTAAAATATAAGGCAAGTACTAAAAGGTACTAATACTTCCTTTGTTTCTGGTTTTAGTTATTATTACTTAACATGTTTTTAAAGATACATATCTTGATTGTATGTTACTATATTTGCTTTGACTACATAACCATTTAATGTCAAAATTGTACTTCTGATACAGTGTTGTACATAACATTATTTTAATTTCTCCTAAGGAAGCATTAGAAATACATAATGACATGTGAACCTGAGCAAGAGAAATGGTTCATGGCATACTGTTGTGTCTTTATTTATAGATTTGAAAACAGTCTTGTCATTTTATTGCCTTCAGTGTGTAATAATTGCGTATTGTCTAATTGTATTGCAATTTGTGCCGCTACTTTACAAAATAATTTAGTGTTATAATGCATTATACCAGGGAGAAATTGCATGTCCTGAACAAAAGGTTATTTCCAGATGAGATGTGAAAATAGACACTGAGATAGTTTGGTAACAATACTGATTGTCTTCACTAGGAAATTTTTCTGTTCCTAACATGAAATGTCAGTAATAAGTACAGCTGTTTTGTTGTTAAAAAGGGATTAAAACAGGTTTAGGTCAAGACAGTGTTAACCATCATTTTGAGAACCACAATCATGGTAATGTAAAATGTAAGATTTTGTGGCCCTTCTATAAATCGACAAAGAAACCTTGACGTGCTGAAAGCCACTGTCAGCTCCTGTTTTAAAAGTAATTCAGAGTACAGCAATAGGAACAAATGGCTGAACATCTATAGTGTTTAAAAAAAGTATTGTACAGGAATTGACAAACATTTCTCTCTATGTCATTTGGATTTTCTCATGTGAAAATCTTCTTTAACTTCACATACAAAAATAAATCATTCATTACTGCTATTGGTTCCCTTTAGGATAATTCTTAAAACACCAGTTTTATGGATATAGATGTCATTGTCCAACAAATTACAAAATAAATTATTTACACTGAAATGTTAAAGCTTAATCTATTGTTTATGGAATACGTGACTGGGGGAAATAATTTTAATTATGTAGCCTGGTCCCTTTTTCACCTAAAAACTCCATGATCTAATTTAAACTAGAGTATACCATTTCAGAAATGTCGGTTTCTGATTTTTAAAAATTCCCAAGAGAGTAAATCCATTACGCCCTTAATTACCTGCAATGTTGATGTTTCTACTGTAATTCTACTCTGAATTGGTCTTGACTACTTCTTTTTACTTGGACAGTTTACTCATGGGACAGTTTTGTCATTTAAACTGAATTCCCTTATCAGACTTCTGTCTTCTTTAAGCATTTTTATAATAAACTAGGGGGAGAGATGATTGATATTTTTGGAAAGCTTTTTCTGAGCCCTTTGACATCCTTCCTGTATTTTGAACATGGAACTGAACAGTGGTCTATTGTGGGCACACCACAAAGACATATAACAATCTTATTCTTAATTGATAATTCTCATTATGGTATGGCATTTGGCTGTAGTCTTCCCTGGGAGAAACTCATGCGTTGCTGACTATGCTTTCTGGCTGCCTGAGATTCCCTCTTCCCCCCGCCAAGATACTTCCTCCCCTTTAAATGTTACTTGTCTTCTGTGTTCTCAGATGCATGATCTTTTATTTGGGCAGAAAATACGTTTTTCTTTTTCCTTGCATGCAAAGGTTAAAGTGATGGTAACCCAGTTAAATAAATGAAAAGGTGTATTTCTTTTTTTGTTAAATCAGCATACCTTCATGAAATGTCACTGGTTTTAATTAGGAATTTACCATTTAGGAATGCATTTCAGGTTGGAGAGGTTCAGGTTTCCTAGCAGATTTATCGTGGGTTTTGTTTGCTTCTTGTGTTTTAGAGTTAAGGTTGAACACAATTTTAGAGGAAAACACATACTCGTGGTAAAAATGTAATTTGGTGTAGGCTGTTTGCATAATGTTTCCATTCGACACTGGAATGAGTGCCTTCTACTGTCATGAGCTTTGGAGGTAGAGAACCCAAGAAGAGAAATGCATCCTTTGTCTAGTTGAAGCTGTCTTCTGCTTCCAGAGACAATGAATGGATCCTATAGCTTGGGTAATATATAGGCTTTAAGCCTTAATGCAAATATGAAGGTTTTTCTTTTTAGTACTGTCAGAGTCACTCGTAATGTTTTGGTGCCTTGGAAGCAAATCTCAGTAAGTAGCAGTCCTAGAAGATCAAATTTAAGTGCTGTGACTCAGCACGAAGGCACTATGGAAAAATAAATGCACCCTTGTTTAGTCTGAGCTTTGCCTTGATTTTTTCTAAGCATTCTTAGAGGCACTTTGCTTCCTACTTTTCCTTTTTGCCTCCTTCCTAGTCTCAAAAGATAACTTATCCTCCCTTGGTAGTGAGAAAAAAACTGTTTCTCTATCTCTAAACTGCCAGTTACTTTGGATCACAATAACAAAGTGATTTGAGTGAAACCGGCAACTTCAGTGACTTGGCTTTTAAACAATTGCTAGAAATAACTAATAAAATATTTTCACGCTGACTTTTCTGTAATTCCATTAATCTTAAACAGGATATACATGTGACTTTTAGAAAAATACATTCAGTAATATTCTAGTTGTGTATTATGCATTTTCAACAGCTCCTGCTGTGCTATACTCGGTACACATGGCTTGATGCAGTTTCTTAACAGGTGTATAAATGCAGTACTTAATAATTTGGGGTTGCTGGAGTTTGGGTAGGTTTTGTTTACTTATTTAAGACAAGGTAAAATCCAGTAATTGTGTTTGCAACTAAAGTATTTCCTGGACTATAAGCTAGCAGAAAGCTTTCATTTTAAAACTTCAACAGTGGTCCAGACTGCTTAAACTGTGTAGTATAACAACACAGCAGCACAAGGTGAAGTTGTTGGATGTGGAAAAACTGATTTGGTTTGACTTTCCTACTTTTCCCAAGATAGTGATATAACTGCCCTGCAGGCAGTGTTTTTTGGCAGTGACATAGTTTCTTCTTTTTGTTTTTGTTTGTGTATGGACTTGAAATGGTGAACATGTGCATTTGATTGTTAAGGGACATGAGGAAAATGACGGTGATACTGGATTGTATTTATTGCAATTTATGTCTGTTCTAAAACCGAATGGTGTTTCATGTGAGAAAGAGAAGAGGCACTTTTGTAGCTTATTCAAAGGCCATCCTCAGCCAAACAATGGGGCTCTAAGCTTCTCAGAGGAAGCTCCTGAGAACTCCTTGCTGAGCAGCCTAGTTGGGGGGTTCTTATTATCCTTATCCTTTACACTGTTAAGATTTGCTGACGGTGTTAGAGTCCCTTGTGTATTTTGAATATTTGTTTACAAACACTATTTTGAATTTAAGTCTAATTTTGAGTAATTCCAAAGTTGAGAGATTCTAGTTTCCCTAGACAACTTGTTGAAGTGTTTCACCGCTGCCATTGTGACGCCTCCCAGTGACTAGTGGGAGGTGTCCTTCCCATGACAGGGGAGTTGGAACTCAATGATTTTTAAGGTCCCTTTCAACCCAAACCATTCTATGGTTCTCTGAAAAATTTCTCTAATATCCTAAAAATAGCTGTTTATATCTTTTTTCTGTCTTATGTTTCAAAGAAGTAGTCTAACATAAATAGGAAATAATTACAGGCATGACCATCTTTATATTGTTTGAAATGTAAGCCAAAAGTTTTTTATTTGAAAAACAGTACTTATTACAGTGCCTTTTTATTCTTTATATACAATTATTTCTTTAAAATATGCACAGTCTTTCAGGTTTGAGTGAAAGAGAACCTGTAATATCTGACTCTAATTCGAAATTGAAAATAGATCTCTCTCCTGTTGTGTTTTGCATAGTTGAGAGGGTTTTAAAAGTTTTTAAATAATTAACCTGGAAAGTTTACAATTTCCTGTTTAAATGCATTGGCATTCTTCTGTCCTATAGAAAATCCTAGTAAAATTTGTTCTCTAAAAACTTAGGCTTTTGTAGCTGTCTTTGAGATCATTTTCCCATATTCTGAGGTTTATTTAAATTACTATTCGGAATGTTTGATGATTGATTTGTTGAGAAAAGTGGGATATGCAGATCAATGTGATTTTATAGCAGAATGTATAATTTACAGCATTTATTTAAGATTCATAGGAACACTTCTAGTAGAAGAATATAGTTTCTGTAAATCTGTGGAAAAAGCATGGGAGATTTGCAGAATCCCTTAACCTCTTGAACTTTCCCATGTCATCCTATGAACTCTGAATCTATGGCACTGTTCAAATCAGGAAATGTTTTAAAATGAAGGCCAAAACCCTAAGCTGCTAGATTTTGTATACAAAACATCTGTGGGACTTGCAGTTTAACAGTTGTCTTAATCATGGTAACATAAACAGGCTACTGTTAGCACTCATCATTACTTTATATAAAGTAGCATATGATTTCAGTAGTTTGTTTTCTTGTTATTTCAGCTTTATGACAAAATAAACACAAAATCTTCACCACAAATCAGGAATCCTCCAAGTGATGCTGTACAGAGAGCCAAAGAGGTAATAGCTTTAAAATACATTTTTTACTTTGAAAGTTTGGTTGTATTTAAAGTAAAACAATTTTTTCTTCATTAAGATACTGATATGTATTCTGCCTCATAACCTGAATTATTTCTGGAATTCTACTTTTGCTTACTTAAGTTATATAACATGTTGCATAAACTTGCAGAATTCCATTATATCTGTGAGGATTATGTATATATTACTGAGTTTCATTGCAACAATGGCAGTCTTAAAAGGAATACTTCTGTTATGTAAATGCAATATCTTTTATGTTCAGTTTATATGCTACTTAGTCACAAAAAACCCGATATGTTTCCAGGTATTTTGAAACAACAAGTTTATCATAGATAGTTCTAAGAAGAGCAGACCTACAAATGCAATGAAGGTTGCCCATTAAGATGAAAGATAAATACACATAGATGTTCTTAACTCTTATAACTGACAAATAGTATTTTATGTGTTTGTTTATTGCAAGTAGTAAAAAAATAAATAGTTGTATTTTATTTTATCAGTGAAAATAGGTACAGTTTTTGGGGGTAATGCCATAGAAAAACATTATTTATAGTGCTATTAACACAGAATTTACAGGAAGACTAAATCATTGTGTAGTAACTGCAGTCACACTGGTAGACACCCCAAAGTCCTATTTTGCAAAATTTCCTGGCGGTTAATCCTGAGAGGTGATTCCAGAAGCAAAATACTCCACTTTTTGTTGTCCAAGTAGTTGCATGTGGAAAATAAAGGTTAAAAGTATTAAGTTGCAGGCAAACGCCTCCTGCCTCCACCTTCCCTCAATGATAAGCTGAAGTATGGCTCAGATTTAATAAAACCTGGAGCTTCTAGGTGGTGTAGTAGTTGAACTACCTACACTTGATCTCTTTAACTATTTATTTTGTGGAGAGAAAATTTTATGAGTACTTTTAATTCTCCTTTTAAATTGATTGTTTTAGTAAGTTGAGAACATGTGTGAAAGTTGCAATTGGTGGTGGTGATGTGTGTCACCTGTAAGTTAGTGCTTCATCTCTGTCTCCATATAGTTAGCTGTTGGAAGAATACTGACAATTGAAAAAGAGCAACCGTTTCCTTCGAATTTCTGCCTTAATCTCTCTTAGAAAGAAAATTGAAATGGGGTATTTTATTCTTTAGAGGGGGGGCACATTCTCCTCAGCCCTTTCCTGTCAAAAACATTGTTTTGTATAATCATTTGGAGATATTTTGACTAACCAGCGAGGCTTGTCTGTTGTTTGATTAATAGCTTTATTTAAAAGAAGGTTACTATGCGCGTTTCTTCTGCTTGGTTTGCAGGTATTGGAAGAAATTTCATGTTACCCAGAGAACAATGATGCAAAGGAGCTAAAGCGTATTTTAACACAACCTCATTTCATGGTAAGTAAATGTTACTCTTGTTGGGGTTTGTTTGTTTTTTGGATTTTTTTGTATAATCTTTATATTAGAAAACTGAATTTCAGTAAGTTCTCCCTAAAATCTGCATTTGATGAAACTGCATAGAACACAATGTACCTATTAATAAATATTTCTAATCTGCTGGTCTGGCAAAATAGTTTCTATTACTACTACTATTGGGCCCCACTAATGTGCTGAAAACCATCAGCGGTTTGGAGTAATCTAATTACGGAGCAGTTTCACTGTCTTTTTGGAGGAAGCTGGGCTGCACATAGAAAGAAGAATGAATACTTTTGGATGTTCATAGGTAGAGCTGGAGTCCTCTTTGTTCTTTCTCCCAAGATGATCTTAAGATAAAGATATGTGAAGTCATTGCAAAATTAGTGCTTATTTAACAATAAATCAAGAGCCTGTGCACTTTAGTTAATTTGTGTCAGATATCAATTCCTGTATCTGTTTTACAAACCTGATTTGTGGGCAGTAATTGCCCTACATTCAAGGATGTGACTGCTTTAATAACTTTGTTCCAGTTACTGAAGTCCAGTCTTTTGAAACTACTTAAAGGATTTCTTTTGTTCATGCTGTGGATGAACATCATAAATTCAGAAATAAAAATGTTTGCCTAAATGTGCTATACACTATCTCAGTTTAAAATCATGATTTTGACTTTCCCTAACACAAAGATTATATGCAGGGGGCTTTGTGGAATTTGCTCACCTGAAAGCTGAATTACTGTAAGTCTGAAGGATAAACCTAATTTCCAGGAAAGAGTGAGCTGAACCCAACCCCATATTCAGGTATAAGATGAAATATGGATAGCTGCATGCCCCACTGTGTTTTTCGATGGCCACTATAGCTCCAGGTGCATTTATTTTAGTCAGATCAGGAGTGTGGTTTTGAAGTGAATCTCCTGATCGTCCCCTTGCAATGCTTTGGCTTGTATCATGTAAGAGTCCCAAAGCATGCAAACTAGACTTCTTTCAGATAAAAATAAACTCGAAGATGTATGCCAGAAGCTCAGCCAGTGTAATCCAGCAGGCGATGAGCATTTTTAGTCCACAGGGCAAGATGGAAGCTTGTCAGAAGTAAAAACTACTGCAATACATTCAGTAGGTACATCAGGTCGTCACTAACCCAATTGTTTTATTTGTCAATCCATTCCTATTTCATTGCACTAATTGCTAATGCAGACTTTTTATGTGGGATTTTTATGTTGTACTCAGCAACACACTGATATATCATTGCCTGGAGATGATACCTGTCCTAAAGTCTGTAACAAATCTGGTTCAGCATTGAACAGGAATACTTGCTTAAAATAGAACATAAAAGAAGATGGAATGGTACTCAGCCATATTGTAAGAACGATTCAAGAAAAAAAAAAAAAAGGAAAAAAATCAAGAACAATAGTTTCTGGTACTAAACTTCTTTATTTGGAATCTGACAGGTTCATTTGATTTACCTTTTTTGTGTAATATCGCACAGTATTGCAAAAACAGGCACTGGCATTTTTTTAAGTATAGATTATTTTTGAAGTAGGTATCAATAAAAATTATTGTGGCATATAAAAATTTAATGAATCACATCAAGTGACAGGAAAAGTGAGTTGGAAATCATCATTTATAGGTATCTGTATGTCCACCAGATATCTTCGGAAACTTAAAATCATTTGTCAGGTTTTTTTTGCTGCAGTTCTGTAAGAGGTAGTTTTTCATAAGGAATAAGCCGCAATTCCATAACAAATACTTCTGACGAGTAATTTCAGTAAGTTAGTCTATGGCATCCCAAGCTAAATTGCTAGTTGATGGAGTCCCATCCCTTCTACCCATGCTTCATCCTCTCCCTTGCAGTTATTCTGACATTCATCTGACACTGCACTTCAGTATTGCACTGTGCTAATCTAGTAGAAAACTGCTCCAACAAAACAATGACCAGTTTAGCAAAAAGACCTAGGAACAACTGGAATCCTGCCAGAGCCAGAATGAGCAAGGGGACAGAAACGTGCAGTCTGCAGTAGGGAGGAATGGCACAAACATATAAAGCAACAATTGAATCTATGTGTGTTGCAGTGGAACCATACCTTTAGGGTGCAGATACCAAAGAGTCTCCAAATGTCAGAGGCAATCCCATCCTCTCCCATCATTTCCACTTCTGCTCCTAGACACACCTCTTATTAGGCACAAAATTATTCTTAGTGTATATAGCATTCTGCCGAACTTTCCTTCAGAGCCAAAGCCTTTGAAATAGATACTCTTAGGAAAGGAAATAATTTTATAAAACAATATTGTCAGCCTGCACTCAGTGTGTTTACCAAGCATTGTACAGAGCAATGCTTGGGTTAGTAAGTTGCTAAGCTCTGATGCACAGAGGCTGAAGCAGTAGGGTATAATATGTAGAATCATGTGCATTAACACCTGTATAATAACAGAGTATTTTACTATTATTGATATTGTTTAATTGGAAGACAATGGTGTATAGTCTGTCTTGTTTACTGAAACACAGTGTTAGTGGCTTAGACTATGTATAGACCTTTACAGAACCAAAGCCAATACAATAAATGTTTTTAAGTACTCTTACTGGGGCTGAGATCTTAAAGTTCAAAGGTTTTTGTTGTTTTGGTTATGGACCTTAAGGGTACAGGAATAAATTATAAATTCAGTCTGTACATGTGTAACATTTTAATTTAAAGAAATGTATGTAAATTTTGCATAAAGGTCTTTCTGTAGATAATTAATTGAAGAATTCTTTAAAAGATTACCAAGTACCTCATTTGTTGTATACAAATTTCAAGGAGCTTTTATTCCATTACACAACTTCAAATATTTTTTCAAATGCACCAGTTTTATCTGTAAAAAGTTCTGTTATATGTGGTTAGTATGTGGCAGCAATTGAAATGTTTGCTGTACTAGGAGACTTTTACGTAATTACATGTTGGAAATTTTATCCATCATTATGTGCCTTCCTATGCTGTTCTTTGCAAACAATGGTCCTGTAATGTAGTAAAAAGCAGTTGTTCTCAGTAAACTTACTTTCAGCAGTATTAAGATGTTCTACAAAGAAAAAAGACAAGAAAAAAAATCTAATTTATCTAAATTACAGAAATGCATGAAAACAACTATCTTTAAGTAAAATGCAATAGCAGTCTTCATATTAAATGTTTTTGATATTTAAATGGAGGTTGCTGTGCTCTAAAAATTCTTGTTTCTGAATTTGTGTTAATTTTTGTTAGTGTATTCAGAAGTCATCTAGTATGATCATGAACCTTCAAAAATGTTCAAATTACCACATTTAAAACTCCTACGAGATGCATGTTACTGCTAAAAATATAGTATAAAGCAAGGCAAGTATTTGATGTGAAACAAATGTAAGTCCCTGAATAGCATAAGAAATGTAATATTAAAGCATGGAGAGCATAACAGATACAGGCAGGCGCATGAAGTTGAGTAATTAGCTTTGAGTAGCCTGAGCTGAAGGAAGCACAGAAGATCACCCTGGTCTGTTAAAGAGTGCACCCTGGTCTGCTTAAGTGCAAAGCCAAGACCATGCACACTCTTACAATGGATGGGTTTTATAACTGCCAGAGCTATGGCATGATTGCACGTGGATGCTCTCATCTTATTTGGGACAATTGCAAACAGTTTTCAGATACTAAAATGAGAATTAAGCTAAATCTCTAAACCTATATAGGAGCATTCCCAACAAAGCTTACACCCAATTAAATCAATCCTATTGAGAATTTATTTCATTAAAGTGGTTTAACTTACATATATGGTCCAGATATTTAAATATAAAGTGTTGCTTCAGTAGTACAGACTAACGCAGAGGAATTGTTGCAAGTTTGAGCTTAGTGGTTTACAAAGTAAGATGAAAAACAGAAAATGCAGATACAGATTAGTATTTAGATTAAAAAAATAGTATTTGTGTAGGACTTGAAACACTGGAAAAACAGAACGGAATATGGACAGAGCATTGCTAGTTCAGGGAGTTTCATTCCATTATTATAATGCTGAATTCCCAATTATAGGTTGGCAGTGATTTGAGGAAAGGGAACTTAAACTTTCTATGAAGTTATCTTCTGTAACAAGGTACACTTTAGAGGTGCTAGCTTGGGAAGAAATTTAGTATTTTGTAGAGGCCATGAAAATCTCATTTCTGCCTTGGATTCAACTTCAGAAATACATCTTGTAGTGATGTTGTTTTCTATCACTTTTTTCAGTTTAAGTTCTGCATAAACATTTTAATTGAAGACTGAGACATTGCACAGTCAGATTTCTCTGCCAAAATGAATTCTAGATGGTCAATCTCAAGCCTCACAAGATTGATGGGTTTTGCAAGCTAAGAGCTGAGAGCATTAAAATGAAAATTAACAAAATATTAACTGTAAAATAGATGGACCTGGCTGCACTGGTGGCTGAGAACTAGACTTGAATTATCAATCCTTATCTGAGAAACCCATCCATTTGGGTATAGAGACAGGATCTATCTCTGGTCTTTGATAAGTTAGTATGGGAGTAGAACTAGCATATTCACACATAAATCGTATGTAGTTTTTGGACAGAAGCAAGCTAACTATAATATACTTCTTATTAAAAGTTGAATGCAAATGTGAAATGTGATATAGAGCTCTTAAAGATACCCTGGAGAACAGTGGAACATCGTACCATAAAAAGCCCTGATACTACTAAATCTTTGCACTTTGTCCAACTTTGTCCAATCTCATAGTACTATGTTACACTTTTTACAGTTACACAGGCTTCATGTCTTTCCCTAGCTTAGAGTTCTTACAATCAGTTGTTCTGCTTATCAAAGATATATAAATACATCTAATCGATTATGTTGTACCATTCTTTGCATCAAGAAACAGAGTAAAACTAATTAAGTAGTATTTGAGCGGTTTGTTGGTTTAAATTGTAATTTTTATTAGGTAGTATTTCATTCTTTCAGTCAGTACCGATCCACAGTCCGTCTTTATTTGAATGAAATACCACGGGATCTGAATACCTTTTCATTTTACTAGGGTAATTATTATAGATTAGTTTGCTCAGAAAGGTAGCTTCCTAATTCTGTGTCTAGATAACATAGACACATCTAGACACATAAATAAAGCTGGATTAGTTTTGACACCTTGCAGGTGTTGAGAAGGTGGGTGAGAGGGAATCAGCATCATTCTCACTGACGTATCTACAGTAGAAAATTGGGTTTACTCATGCAGATTTTAAAGGCTAGGTATGTGTGTATGCATTTGCAGTCTGCTGAAGTTTATTTTAGACTCTTCTAAGGGAGAAGTTCCTATATAGAAAATGAGGCATAAATAGCTTGAATTTCCTTTAATTTCTGGAAAGCTTCAAAAAGGAATGAGAAACGAGTGGGAGGTGTCAGAGATGATGGAAGTCTGATATTTTGTTGCTGTAATCTCCTCTAGGCCTTACTTCAAACTCATGATGTAGTGGCACATGAAGTTTACAGTGATGAAGCGCTGAGAGTCACACCTCCTCCCACGTCTCCATACCTAAACGGAGATTCTCCAGAAAGCGCCAACGGCGACATGGATATGGAGAATGTAACACGAGTTCGACTGGTGCAGTTCCAGAAGAACACAGATGAACCAATGGTATGGAGGGAACCTCAGTATTTTTCTTGACTCAGTACTGGTAAAGACCAGTATTATAATGATTTTAATAACACTTTCTGCATTTTGAAGTAGGGTTGCCAGTATAACTGGAATAGTTCAATAGCCATTGCAGCTAAATATACTCCTGTGTATATACTTAACTTAAAATGCTATCTGTACTTTCATACTACTGCTGTACCACTAGAGCTGTTCTTGTTTAGAAACAGCCTTGTAGTGGGTTTAGCAGATTACGCTTTAAACCAAACTGAACACTTTGCATTTCAATACAAAATTACATTTTTAACAAACCAGAGTCTTATATGCTTATATCTTAAATTATTGCATCTTCACTTTATCAATAGCAGCTATTTGCATTGCTCATATTTAAGTGAGTGGCAAAGTTTTTATTTTAACTTTAAAATTTATACCTTGCCTTCAAGCTTTTAGGAAAAGTGACTGTTCTTAATCACTCAAGAATCACTGCTTGCTATTTTATTTTAAGAGTATAAACATTTCTTTTTGTAGGGAATCACTTTAAAAATGAATGAGCTGAACCATTGCATTGTGGCAAGAATTATGCACGGAGGAATGATTCACCGGCAAGGTAATCATGTGTCATAAATAGTTTTGTCTTCAAACACAACTATTTAGATCATTTTTTACAAACCATGTAACGGTACGTGCTCCTCATTTTGATTGCTACTATTCCATAGTAGTGCGCTTCTGTGTCTGGATGGAGTCCTGTTAACTGCCTTTGTTACCTTCCATTTGCAGATGTCTTCAAGTGAAGGCCCAATACGTTTCATTTAAGCCTTAATTAGGATCATGGAAGTATAGCTCAGTAAGAGATTGATATGCCAACAATTCCTATAGGTGTACTTACTTAATGCTCTGTTTAAAAAAAAAAAAAATTAAAAATTTAGACTAGTTACAGTACTTGTCTTTGCAAAAATGGAAGTTTTTTTCAGCAAAAAAATTAAATTTCTCCATATATTTTCACACAATTCTTTGGGATCTTTTTACTTGTGATGTTGAGGTTCATAAGATAATTTGTGAAATAAAAATATTATCATCATTTTCAGTTTTCACTACTATAGCAAATCCTGCAGACAAATCTTTTCTCATCTCCAGTCTACTCCTTTTCCATTTTGTATGTCCAGATCAGATGTCAAAAAATATCTGGGCTTTGTCCTACTCTAAACAGATAAATTTCCCTGCTAGGTTTTTATCTGCAAGTTTGGATTGCACCCTTAAAAGGGTTACTTTAGTTTTTCCAGTTTGCCATCTTTTTCTTTGGATGGACACAAAGATTTTCATCATTTGTCAGAGCAAAGTTCCTTCTAGCTTACTATTCTATTTCAAAGGAAGCTAGGAACAGGTAATTAGGAGACAAAATGTGAAACAGTGAAAATATACAGCATTACTTTCCCTGATGTATTCACTTTGTCTCCTTGACATGATCAAACATGTCAAGAAGCAGGAAAGATAGAACTTTTCATATAAGCAAAGATGGAATTCATATAGACTTCTGTATTCCTTAGGTGACCCTCTGAAAGGCACATATAGGACAACTAGGCAATCAGACCCAGTCAATGTGGGTTTATGAAAGGCAGGTCCTCTTGACTGACCTGATCTCCTTCTATGACAAGGTGACATGATGGGCATACACTTTGTGGGTAAAAAACTGGCTGGAGGGCCAGAATTGGGTATTAGGAAAAATTTCTTCACAGAAAGGGTTATCATGCACTGGCACAGGCTTCCCAGGGAAGTGGTTGAGTCACCATCCCTGGAGGTATTTAAAAGATGTGTAGGTGTAGTGCTGAGGGACATGATTTAGTGGTAACTCGGCAGTGTTAGGTCAGTGGTTGGACTTGATGATCTTAAAGGTCTCTTCCAACAAAAACGATTCTATGATCCTCTGTAGAGCATTGTTTCACATGACTGTGTTCCCTAATGGGGGTAATTAAACTTTTAAAACCTGTTAAAACTGGGTAAGAAAAATCCAACTATGCCCATTAGAACTCTGTTCTTTTCCTTTTAATTATACAGTGTCTTATTTCTAAAAATTTGGGAAATTTAACCCATTAAATTAGTGCTTCGTCTAACTAAGGTAGCTCTTCTGCACATAGGTTTAGTTTGAAAATGAACTACACTTCAGTGTTTCTGTAGTATTGTTATCTTTTTTTAAGTGTTTATAATTTAGTGCTCTAGATGCCTCTTAGCTTCACTGCTTCATTCAAAATACCTGTATTTATAATATTTTTAGTTAATAGAACAACACAAATGCAAGTTGACAGTGATCTCAAACACATCTCTTTGAATCCTATTGACGCGGTCTGTGGCTTTTGTTTGGTTTGTGATTTTTTTAATGTCGTTTCTGCTGTCTCCTCTTGCTGTATGGAAAACTGCCAGCAATAACAGCAATGGCTAGATAATAGATCTGATGGGAAGGTTACAGAAACTATGTCATTTCAGGTCTAGCTGTATTAAGTACAAACTGAGCAATTCCTAATCACAAAATAGTAGGTGCTGTGGTCTGCCTCGCTATCTCTATGCCGGCTGTATCTAGTCCTGCTGATTGTAGCTCTCCTTACTGAGAAGGTGGGAAAGTTGTAGTAGTGAGACAGGCTTGTAAGGATGCTCTCTACTTGCCCCTTCCAGACGATTGAGCTCAGTGAGAATGAAATACCAGTTTCAGTCATTAGAAATTGTCCTTTTGTTGACTTGTCTGCTTTTTTAGGATAAGTAAATTAATTGCATCATAGATCTCAAGCTTTTAACTAGGTCTTGGCTTTCACCTTTGTGTCTGTGCCTTAACTTAGCTCAGTTGTCCATTCACTTTTTAGCTGTGGATTCTGTTTAGACTACTCATACTGTAGATGTTATTTTTCAGGTGGTCTGCCTATAACCTGAGTTCTCAGCAGCTCTCAGTATCTTAACCCATAGGTTTTTCTTTACTGCCTGGTTTTGGGGCATACATGCTTAAACGTGAATTCATTCTTAAGGTTCATTTAAGAAGAGGTCTCAATATGGCATTTAAAAAGATTTCCAGAGAAGAGAGAGGGCATACAGGCTGCCCATTTAACCTCACTACAAGAACAGCAGATGTACAATGTCTATGCTACCTTCTTAAAGTGAGTTAATATAAAACTCACACCAATATTTTTTTTTTTAAACACTGATACCCCTGATAACATTTATTCATTTCTAACAAAATGTATGTTATTACTTAGTGAAAATATGATTATATGTTCACAGCTTTTCACTTTCCAAGCTACAGAATTTACTTCTGGCTACAAAACATGTTTATGAATAGGGACTCCAAGAATTTGTTCTGTCTTCTTCCTAATACGGTAGGATTTCTCATACTTCTGCGCAGAGCAAGAGCACGCACCTCCTAAAACTGTCTTCACTATGACTCGCAAAGACAAAGAAGGAAATAATTCACTCCAGAAATACATCCATTCTTTATTATTACAGATGTATTATACATCAGTAATTCATTAATAGCTTAAGTTCTAAATAAACACTGCACTGCCAATAGAAAAGGAACTAAAAGCAACCAACATCAGACGGTTAAGCACAGATATCATGGGAGCTACAAATGGTACGGAAGACTCGTTATGCGAAGATGTCCAGAATGCTCTTTTCCAAGAAGAATATTTATAAAGAGAAAAGAAATTCTGCAAATAATAAAAGCCACTTCCCTGTGACTGAAAATGTCTTCCTATAGTTTATCAATGTATCCGCCCCCCAAAACAAAATGACCGTCAACGGCTAAGTATAAGTATCCATGTTTTATTCCCAAGTTTTCTGTATCCTGCTCCATTCCAGAGAATGAACAGAACAATATTCCCTGTCAGAGTAACAGAAATGGGAAATGCTCCAGAAGAGGGGATTTTATTTAAGTGCACTGTTGAAATGATTTGATACAGGGATATTACTGAGTCTGATTCTCCTTCTAATATTTAATTCCATCAGATTTATATTTTGCATAATGCCGAAGAATCTTTATACTATTCTAGGGCATATGCTATTTCTGATTCAGTATTATTGTTTAATAACCATTACACTCACTTGAAACACAATTTAATTTTGGCATGATACAGTAAACACAGAGCCTCTTTTTTTCTTTTAGAATATTTTTTTAAGAATTGGGTATTGAATGCCTTCCTGAGAAAGTCTGCCCAAACTGAACTTTTGAAGTGTTTCAGCAGAGATTTCATCATTAATATTCTAGGTGTGAACTAGATTAATTTGAATTTCAAGTGCAGGACTTGCATTCACATTCGGTAACCTATTAATTGTAGTAATTTTTCTGCCAAAGAATGGAAGAAGAATTGTGATACGTCTTTTTTTGTAATTTCATTGTCAGCAGATCAGCTCCTGTAGAACTGTTTGAAGCATTTAATGTGACTGACGGACTTATTCTTAAGAATACTGAAAGTTTTTGTAAACTTTGGGCTCTCTGCTGTAGCACTGCCAAGCAAGCTTCTGTTTCACAGAAGAGAGGCCAAAGGGAATCATAGCAACCGAGCTTTTCAGGATTATTCTGTCTGGTTCAGGTTGTGCTTGTGTTTAGCTGGCACACAGTTTGATTTTCATGTGTTTCTACCAGCTGAAAGTTTTTCTTGCATTGTATTCTTTGGAAAAACTTACTGTTTTGGTTCAGGAAAAGAATTCTAAGGATTTTTAAGGATTCTAGTTGACTGACTTTTTTCAGGTAATTTTCTATAAATATCTTTTAGTTTGGGAAATGTTTGCTATTTGCTAGTTTTCCAAGCAAGATTAATTATGTTAGGTATAGTAATTATATTAGGTACAGTATTTAGAAAAGGATAGTTGCACATATTATTTAAATCATACAGCAGAAAGAAATGTATGTGAAGTAAGTGGTCTTGTGGTATTTCATTATATATTAAAAACATCTCTGGCTAATAATAAACCATAGAAGTTTTTTTGGAGAACTGCTAGAGAATTAGGTGTGCTTGAGCTACTCAAGTCAGAAATTATCATCCAAAAAGAGCCTCCTAGCTTGCTTCTAATCCTGAAGATAATTAATTCATTCACTGCCTCCTCTCTGTTGAGCTTTTGTAGCGTCTTAGAGCCGTGTTGTAGCATGCCATTCCCATCCCAGCTTCAGCAGGTCAGTTTATAACTTGCCTAAGCTAAGTAGGTATTTGTTTCATTGTCTGACATTGTAGGTCATTACACCAATCATTTACGTGCAAGCTGAAGTCAAGTTTAGATACAGAAAATGCATGCTGTAACTACTGCAAATCTGATTAATGTGTTCGGTAGTCGTATCATAAAATACTGCTTGAATATCTCTGTTGAATGTTTCCAGCTGACTAGTTGCAGGTGACTTTCTTTTTAATGTGTGGGTATTTGCAGTGTCTTTGTAAGTGACTGATGTTTCCCCAATGTACTTTATAGGGTACCTGGGCATCTCATGCTGGTTTATTGACTGCACTCTGAAAGGCAGATTCATAATCTTTGGTAGCTAATAAGTAGCTACCAAAGTCCTTTTCTGAATGTAGCCAAAAAGCTTATTTTAATATTGCTTCATATTTATGCCTTTTTATGCATATTAGTACTGTTTTACATTTATCTCGATTTGTAAAAACATGTTGGAGGTGATTGTGTGTTTTGTTAACTCTGCAGGTACGCTACATGTAGGGGATGAAATCCGAGAAATAAACGGAATCAGCGTGGCAAATCAAACTGTAGAACAACTACAAAAAATGCTTGTAAGTGCCTGAAATCTTTCTGATGTTCTCTATAAAAGTGCCTGTCTTATTTTGACAAAACCTTTACGTAATTGCATTGTGACTTCCCCTTTTTCTTCTACTTCTGCTAGCCTGCATGTGCATGTAACAAAAAGTCTTCCTGTGTTCAGCTGTTAAAGGCTTCTACAGGCTCTCCCCTGTTTTTCAGTAATGCATTTTTTTGCACATTATACCCAGGAATGGTAGAAGACAATTCCAGGTATCATTTTATTTATTCGATTTAGTCCCACGGAAAAGACTATTGACACTCAACCATTCCTGACAGATGTATGTCTGAATCTTAAAAAAAATTTCAAATGGAGATTCCACTAATCTTTGGACAGTTGACTTTCTTGGATGACTCTTATACATTTTAGAAAGCTTTTTCTAATGTCTGAGTTTCCTCTCTCTAGTAGATGTAACAGTAAAAATACTGCTTTCCTCCTATTGATCATCCTAAGCTAGTATATAGAGATCATGCCCTTATTTTAAATCTTCAATCTACACCAAGTGTAGTCACTGAGAGAAAAGAAACTTTTCTGAATTATTGGTATAATTGCTACACAAGGACAAAGACAAGAAATCATAGAACCATTCAGGTTGGAAGTAACTTCAGGAGGTCTCCAGTCCAATCTCCTGCACAAAGCAGGGTCAACATTGAATTCAGTCCAGGTTGCCCAGGGCTTTTGATGGTTAAGCCTTGAAAATACCCAAGGACAGAGATTTGACAGGACAGGTGTCTCTCTGGGCAACCTGTTCAATACTTAATTATCATCATAGGGAAAAATATGTTCCTTATATGTAGCAGGAACATCCCTTCTCTCAATTTATAACTACTGTGGCTCATGGTTGTTGATGTTGCAAAGGGGAAAAAAAAAAAGTATTTTGTGCTCAGACAGTCTGGGGTTTTGCAGGACAACTCTATCCTAGGCCTTGCTTGGAGAATCTGTTTGATATCTATAACACTTGCAAATTTTTCTGCATGCAACCCTAATCTTGGAATTTTGGATGACATCACTAATCTTTTTGTTGTGTCGAGAACCATATAGAGAAGCTTGAGTTCAGACAAATAGCACTTTTGTGGCTCGCAATAAGCCAGCCGAAGTGAGAAAGGGGAAGAACTCCAAGCTCACTTGAAGTGATCTGCTTACCTTTCTGCCCAGTTCGAGTCCTGCACTTATCATCCACGTGTCAGCACTTATATTCAAACTGTTATTTAAGAATATTCAGCTGAGCAAGCGTGTTGCCACAATCTGCTGCTATTCTGCAGTTAATACTTATTATAAATATTCTTATACTATAGTAAATGCAAACTAGCAGACCCCACGTTCTATTCTGATGAAAGACTATTTCTTCCATTTCTACCTTTAGTACAGTAAGACACAGCTTTCCAGAAACTGAATATGCTTTTGCTATTTAACACGTATGACAAAAGGGGTGAAAATGTCACTTTAGTAGCAAAGACTCTGTGGATCACAAGAATATACCTACAAAGAAAAGACTGACATGGAAGAAGCCTATGCAACTCTGAATGTCTCGCCTTAAAATACAGCTGTATGTTCTAGGCATTCAAAAACTGGTCAGGCGAACAAACTGATAATGTATGTTTATGCTTTAGATTAATGAGAGACTATTTAAATGTTTGTTTATAAGTGAAATGACAAATTAGCCATAGCATTTTAGCTTTTCTGAATATTTTCTTTAGGAAAACATACTGCTGCTCTCGAACTATGGTGCTTTACTTTCAAGCATTAGTGATTTGGCAATTTTATCTTAAGTATCTTCATCTTTAAAGAAGTGCTTCTCTTTTTGCAGAGGGAAATGCGTGGAAGTATCACCTTTAAGATTGTGCCAAGTTATCGCACGCAATCTTCATCCTGTGAGGTAATGAATTTAATGAACCATCTCATTTCTTCCTCAGTCCTGTAACTAACTGCCTGCTGATGGCTGAATGTTACTGCTTTCTGGGAAATTGTTTCTGCCTGTCCTGTTAGATCACGCACACCAATTTTACAACAAAGATAACGGAACACGAGTAGGTCCCACCTACCTACTCAGCCCTGTCTTCATATTCATCTCATCAGCACATTAACTAACTCTTTACAGCCTATTTAAAAAAAAAAAAAAATACTAGGAGAGGGGATCCTCAATTCATACATTTTGGAAGCCCCTTCAAAAAAATTTACAATTTAAACTCATTCTCCAGGAAGTCTGTTAAAGTTCCTAAGCTGAGGAACAATCCTCCTTTTTTTAGGCATTAAACATTATTTTACTGCTTTGGGCTGTTAAGGGTTAATTGAAGAATCTGTTTCTGTATAACCCTGTTGAGGTAAATTTGTGATGGTTGTCTGTAACAGTTACATGTGGCTTAATATGTTTCCATGAAAAATTGGTATTTGTCATTACAGATGAAAAACAGATTTGGAGTTAGTTCTTGTTGAACTAGAAACTTGGTATTATGGTTTTTGCACACTAACGTTTAATTCCCTCCTGCTTACAAAGTTATGTTCCAGATTGCAACTGAAGGGAATTAAATTCTAGAAAATGGCTACTTGAGAGATACTGTTCCAATTTAAGCATACAGATGGCATATGCACTATGTAGATGATGCCAGTCTTTCTGTGCCACATGCTTAACTGCGCAAACAGTTCCCAAATTAGAATTCCAAGAGTGAAATCACAATCCCTGTTGAAGTCAGGCACCTTATCTTAATTAGAGCTGTGATTTCACCCTAATTGTTTTTGTATTTCAGCAGATGCTAGAACATGCAGAAACTGCTGTTACAATTATCAGAACAATCTGTTTGAAAGAAAAAAAAATTACTTCTTTTAGGTTGCCTTCTGTACTTTTAATAGAAGTCAACAAGAACTAAAAGGTTTTAGAGGTAGAAGGTTTGACAGTTTTCATCTATGAGACTGATTTTCTTAAATGGTATAAATATGGAACCAAAAGTTTTTCATCAAATGCAAAGGTTTTAAAAAAATTAAAATAGAAATTCTAGACTGTGCTGACAAACTGGTGAAACCATGCACCTGCTAGAAAGATGACTATTTGGAGAAAATAATTCAGCATTCAGCTTTAAATTAATATCATTAGGTGTCATTTTAGTAGTAGCAGTTATCTCTTTTCCTTAGCTTTTTGTCGCGGGTTCTTTATGACTATTTACTTCACAGAAGAGAGGAGGATGGACTCTTACCTTCCTTTGGTAAAACCAGCAGAACTAGAAAAAAAATAAGCATGTCTAATTATCACACTTTGTGGATTTAACATTCATTTATTCAGAGGTGCCTGGGTCTATTCCACCTGCTCGGTCACATCTATGACCTTGACTGGTTTTTCAGCTGTTACGAATGCACACAAAAATCCAACATTTTTAAGTCATCCCGTTAAAGCATCACTACTGTTTTGGTACAGAGAGATTTTTTTCAGGATTACAATTCAGATTATGAATCAAATTCTTAAGCATTGATAAAGGCTGAAAATGAATGCTGAATGATATTACTAAGACACAAGAAGCTTGCTTCTAATGCTCTCTAGCTGGATAAATTCAGAGATATTGCGTCTTCACTAGTATAATCTTACTAGTTAAGGTATTTTTGGCACTATTTCAGGTATTTCTATAAATTTATGTTTGGCTCTGTCACCTCAGTTGTGAACTGGTGCTCACATAGTGTAGTTTTACCAGAAGAGGAATATAAAACAGAATCAATAATTGGGGTTTTCTTAAGGCTTCTATCATGATCACGTCGTTGGATTGCAAAATATATCTGTCTATATGCCTTTATATGCAAAAGCATGGGGAGGTGGTTTTGAGTGGAACTTATTTTTCAAACAACAGATTTGCATCTCACTTGCCATATTTTTTGTCTTTTATGGGCAGCGTTGTGGTGATATTTTCTAAACATTATGCCACTTCTGCAAATTTAGGGAATTCTCGTCCCTATAGTATGTAATGTTAGTTCAGTGCCACTAGGCCGTTGCCAAAATCTCAACTGAATAATTAAAAATTTTTTAGGGATTTTTGGCTTTTACTGCACCCCTGCCTTCCATTCAGTTACCAGGCATTCTGTTTCATGGAGTAGACTTTGCATGAAAACATAATGCTTATGAATTCCCTTCTATAAAAATTTAATCAGCTGAGCTACTGTGAAATGACCTGTTTAGTCATTGATGTGGCAAATGGCCTGAGTTACTCAGAAATCTAGGTAACACAGTGGCCAGGATGTTGTGTTTACTGGTTCAGGTACCCAGGAAATTACAGCCTTACTTAAATACGAACTTCAGTATTTATTGTAACATACTCTTCTTATGGCTAATGACTGCGTATGCTGTTTATACATTTCAGCTAGTGCTTTAGCCAACTAAGTAAGCATTTTGCTCTAGCTACACTTTCATTCTTACTTCATACTGACAAAACAACCTGAGTAACTTCTATAGTATCAGATACGTGAGAATGGTAATAGAAGTACTTTTTTCTGGAGGAATGCAAATCAAAACATTCTCAAACCAAGAAAATTTTCTTCAAAGGGAGAGGAGCCGTCAAGAGGGTCTGGAAATAGTGTCATTCTCCGAGTTACTCTGAACTTGCTTTTCTCTAAATGACTTGGGTGCTTGCATCACTTTCCAAAGCTTTCCCTTGCTAAACCATCACTGACTAAGCAAAGCATAACTAACTAGGTTAAAAAAAAAAAAAAGATAAAATTAATTTTTTGCCTCTTCTTGAAAATGAGAAATCTGCAGAGAGAGAATTGCAAAGCAAGCAGAAAATCTTTTTATTAAAGAAGGAAGTCACTGCTTTTTTGGAGAGAAATATCTCCTAGCTGCTATTTGATAAAGGTGATGCTGATAATCCTGTACACACACAAAAATAACAAATAACGGTTCCTTTAGGCTTTCGTTTTTCTGGGGTTTTTTTTAGAGGAGGGGGGGAGCGGTTCAGTAATGAATAGGTTATATAGTCTCATTTGAACATTTTAAATTTTAAACTTGTTATACTGGAGGGATTTTGTAAATAGAATTACAGCTGATTTCCCCCATTTGCAAATAACTGTGGGAGCCAAATGACCGCTTCATTTTTATACATATAGCACTTGGAACCACAATGATTTTGCAGCCATAATAACATCAGATCTGTCCTCAACTGTGTTAAAAGTATGTAGATAGCTATATGTGGAACTTCCTATGAAATCATATGTAATGAGTCCACAAAAAAAGGCCAAAAGTTCTAAACGAGTTTGTTGCACATCAAGCATACAGGCAGCAAAAGTGCTAAAGTATTGCCTGTCATTTTAACTTTTCTTGATGCTTTTAAGTAGCAATGAATGCTATCACATCATTTGTATGTTAGACAATATTAGTATTCACCTGATTAATGTTGTTGCATGAACAATTTTACTCCAATTCTTGTTTTTAATTTCTTCACAAAGGGCCCTTATATTGACAAAATTTAACAGGAATAACTTTGGGGTTTTTTGAAAACTTTTGGCCATTTTTTTCTGCTATCCTTGATGTCATGTAAAATCACCAGACATTCCAAAAGTGACCTTTGACATGGAGTATTATATTCCAAAATTCCTTTGGCAGTACAGGGGATTAATTTTTTTTATGTATGAGTGAATTATTTTGTTTCCTGAAGAGATGGCTCAGTTACCTGATCTTAAGAATTAAGTAGTATACAATCAAAATGCCATGTAAAAAATAATGCTCTACAAATGACCTCCTTGTCTCTGCAAGACCCAGTCAGAAATTCCGATTACCTTTTCTGTAGAATTTCCCGGTACACACCCCTCGTGTGCTGTCTTCTCACTGAAGTAAGGTAGTCTGAGTTAAGAGAGGTAGCTTTTTTAAAGAGGTATACTTTGGCAAATTTTAATGATTTTAAGCCCATAAGAATGTTGGAGGAAAAAACACCTCAGTATGCTGTAAAATGTTTGAGGAGGGAGAAGAGAGTATCCGACTTCTTTCTCATGCATTAGCTTCAGTGTCTTGGAGACACTGCATAGAGATGCATCTTACAGAGTAGAAACTAATCAACACTGACCTCCACCACATAGCTGCAAAAACATTTAGAAACATCTTTAAAATGGAATATGTGCTTCGTTCTATTCAAAGTATTATTCAGCATATAACTTCCAGGTAAATACCTTTAACAAAGACACCAGTATGACTAATGGCCTTTAGCATTGTCAGCCACGTGAGATCCGAGAGATCCCAGATACTCAGTAATTAAAAAACTGTTTGATTGCTAAGGCAATAAAAAAATAGTCATTACCTAGGATACATCAAAATGTCAAACCTGAATCTTCAATTATGGAAAAACTTATCAAATTTACGGAGTTTGTAGAGTGGAAACTTTCACAGATGAAGCACCTAAGCAAATGGTTGTAAGGCTGTGGATGTAACTGTTCTTTTAAATATATCTGTGTTCCTGTGATAGTGTTGTGTTGTTAATGAACCTTGTGTCTTATTTCAGAGAGATTCCCCCTCTACATCCAGACAGTCCCCAGCTAATGGTCATAGCAGCACTAACAATTCTGTTTCGGTAAGATTTCCAGTTCCACACAGAGAAAGTGTGAAAGTTTTGTTGGTGCTCATCTGCCATTACTGTTATACTTATCGTGTGGTCAGTGGAAAATTTTGTCCTGATGATAGAACCAAGGTTATTACATATGTAACTCCCCATTTTCTTTTTTAAGGGTTTTTTCCCAACATATTCTCATTAAAAGCCATATAGTGAGTTAAATGTTAATAACTGTAATGTGACACTTCAATCATCCTTAAATCATTGTAAGCAGTTTTCTCAAAACTAAGCAAAGGTTTAAAGTGGAAGTTTTATTTCCATCCTGAACTTTGGAAGCAGTGTTTGAAGAGAGAGTAAATGTGCAGTTGGTATTTCAAGACATTTTAGACTCTTTTAAGTTTTGTGTTTTGAGAGACCTCTGGAACATGTACTGGTTTCCGCTATCTGAGTTAACGAATTGGTGTGCCCTCTGCTGTTGTGGTACGTGCACATAATTTGTGAAATATGAGCCTTGCCTGGATATGAAAAGCAAAAGGAAGTGGCTTTAAACTGCACTACAAACCAAGCTGTTATCATCACATCTTTAACACAAAGTACTTCTGTTTCGTTTGTATTCAGTTGGAAAGGTGCTGTTGATCTTCTGTTTTTCTAAAGTATATTAATGTCAAAATTTGTCTTGTGTATCATTTGTCATTGTTTGGACCAATGTAGTAACTGTACACGGAAGTTTCTTCAGTAAGAGTGCTGTCAATACCATGAGTTCACGGGACTAGCTAAAAAAAAAAAACCACCCAAAACTGAGTAATTACTCCTTTAACTATTAAAAAAATTACAGCGTAGAAGTTATTTGCCACAAGGTAAAGTGTTTATTAATGCAATGAGAAATAATTGTGAATGAAAAATTTAAGAAATTTTTGTGAATTTAATTAAATTTGTAACATTATTAGTAGTTATAATCTTATTCCTCAGCACAAGTAATCACACATACATTTCTAATAATAATTTTTAATATTTATAATAGTCATCCTTCTCTTTTAAAAACAAGACTAAGTATTAAGTGGAAAAGGTATTTACATAAAGAGCCTCTTTCACTTGACGGTGCTTTTGTGTTGAAGATGCTGAATTACTTATTAAAAAGCACATTCTCTATCTGCTTAAACTTTTTACCTGCTTTCTTCAGCTTGCTGCTAAACAGCCTGGGTTTGATTTATTTTTTTTTTTTTAAGAAAAAAATATTTCTAAACATGGGTCAATGCGTTATACTTCTGTCTGACTTACCATTTTACTGTAATGTTGTATGAATCACTAACACATGGTGTTGTATACCCTTAAAAAGTAAAATGAAAATTTCTTCTCCTGGGTTGACTTTATTCTGCAGGACTTGCCATCGACCACACAACCAAAAGGACGACAGGTGAATAGATATCCTCCATCAGAATTTTTGTAAACTTAGCTGCTAGTGAACATCCCTGCTTATTGTTTTCCCCCTCATATTCTGTGTGTGCTGGACTAAAACATTTTAGCTTGGAAAATTTATTCCATTTTTTCATTTTTCTTTTTAACTCATTTGTTTGTGGCTAATTCAAAATAGCATTTTTTTCATGTGTCCATATGTGTGAGAGTTACAAAATCATTGTAAATTTAACTGGAGATGTTGTTTTAGTTCAGAATGCATTAATAGACTTGCTGTTGCACAGTGACCTGTACAGATTTTTATCTTAGAGGAAATCTTGAATTTATATTTTAGATGAAGTGGAGACTAGTATGGCAAGTTTCTAATACTCTACTCTAAAATACTGTACTGACAAAGATTCTAAAGCTTGAGTTGGCCTATAAATAATTATTAACATTAAGAAAGCTTTTCAATGAAAAACATTAAGGACAGTTTCTAGTAACAGCTGAGAAGTTTGAAGATAGCCTCCCATAACTTTGTTACCTAGACAGTAGTACACATTGTTATGGTCCAAAGAAAGATCTTCCCTCTCCAGAGAATTCCAAGAAAGCACTTAAGGACTCTGCAGAGGATTCCCTGTGATTCCCTTTGCAGTTCTAAGAGTTCAGTTTTTTTAATGCAGCCTCCAAATCAACATATAACATCAAGCGATTTGTGATTCAGCTTCAATAACTGCTCCATTTATATATGACCCTTCCAAAATCTGCATCTGAATCTTAGCTGTGGACTCAACTTCTTATTCTGCCAAAGGTTTTAATAATAACTCTTGCAATTCCATTCAAAAGAGTTAATGGACTCCGTGATCTGTTGTCTTTGGTAATCTTTTTATAGTACTGTCTGGTTAAGTTGGCTGGAATGCCTGTTGCAAGGATGAATTGATCTCACTTCATTTCCCATTTTTAAAGCTTACAGCTATATGGTTCTTTCAACATTCTGTTGTCTTCTGAAGTTCCCAGCTGCCTGAATGTAGTCCTGGAAAGGGTCAATGAAAGACCTTCCAAGCTGTTGTTTTAGGTTTTGGGTTTCCTCTCATAAGGTTTTTTCCCAGGAGAGGAGAGTTTTTTCAAGGCAATATCACAATAATGGTGTTCTTCGTACTCACACCGTTTATAGTTACCTGGTTTCTTCAAGTCTTTTTCCATTGAACCAGCATATTTTTCTGGTAGCTTGTCATCCTTGAAGACAGTAAGGACTTGGATAACAGATACGTTGCTATCTGTAAGGAAGTCTGTAACAATCCATGAACAGCCAATATATGGTGGATAATGGCTCAAACTGGAGCAGGGACTTGTCAAGCAGGGAAGTTTCTAGATGGCAAAAATACTGCTCCCTTTTCTAGATCTATGTTAGATAAGGTTAAGAGGAAATAAGGGATTGATACAATACTGATTATTTCATAGAAAGCCAATTACTAAATAAACATAGTTGTTTTCAAAATATCCTATTTTTCAGGTGATTAAAGAAGTTGGATTGCTTGTCTAAACTCACACACTCAGTGCACAGCTGAACAAGGGTCAGATTTAGTATACTAAAATTTGCAGTCTATATTATTATTACCATCTGATGTTCTCACTGTAAACATAAAAATACATCAGGTACAAGATAGTAGTGATTAGCTATTTTAAGTTAATTTATTCATGTGTTGGGTTGAAGATTGGATTACTATAGGAATGAACTTTTTAAAGTGTCCTGAACAGTGCTAACACTGCATAGTTACAGCTGGTTTTGGAGCAGAATTTGAGCAAATTGAAAAGTATTTGTTACAGTTTAAATGAAGGATATTACTTTGTAATGTAAATTTTTTTTTTTTTAAATCTAGTCAGTTTTTAGTAAGAAAGTCAGTAGTAGAATATACAGCTGTCTGAGATGGTATAGGGTGATGCTTGAGGTTCATAAACTGTAGCAACTACCCATCTTTGACATGACATAAATCCAATTTTAAGGTCCTTGGATGCATCAAGGCTGTAATAAACATATCATAGGACTTCAGTTGGAAAATACAGTGCAGTTCGAGTTGTAAGGTGCTGGCTTTTAGGCTGTAATGGTTCATGCTAGTTAATACTGATTTGAGGTTCTCTATCAGTTTCTTACATGTGTTCATGTTGAGGTTTTACAGTGTGTAAAAGACACAAGCTCTCAAAATAACATCATATGTCTCCATTATTTGCTGGGGGGTTGGGGTTCTGTTTCATTTTCGACTATCACTTATGCTTTTGCCATTCTGTTTCTTCCTTTGTTTGTTGCAAACAGTATGTGTAGCTACATGCACAGATCAAATTTTCACCTGTTAGTCTTACTACTGTATCAGTAATAATATTTCAGTGTCTTTTATAAACTCTTTTTTATAGATATATGTAAGAGCACAATTTGAATATGATCCAGCAAAGGATGACCTCATTCCTTGCAAAGAAGCTGGCATCAGATTCCGAGTTGGTGATATTATCCAAATCATTAGCAAAGATGATCACAACTGGTGGCAGGGTAAACTTGAGAACTCCAAAAATGGTACTGCAGGTCTTATTCCTTCTCCTGAACTTCAAGAATGGTATGAGTTAAGTTTTCTATAAAAATGAATTTAGCTTTGCTTTTATTTCTGTCTTTTATGCTTTTCATTGTTGTTTAGCGAGTTTATGTATAATTTTTTCCGTTTTCAAAAAAATGTTTATATATTGCCTCAATCTGTATGGCATTGATTATTATTTTTTGTATATGCATAGCAGTAAGGGTTGCATGCAATATCATATGTGTAGGTACATTAGAAAAATAGACATCTGTGTTAGTAAACATCATTTGTGCTTTCTGATAGGAAAGCTGTAAGAAACTAGGTTTGAAGGCTACATACAAGTTGTTTCTGTAAATTGATTTCTCTCTAAGTTTCTAAACATTGTATTCATTGGTACTGATTATGTGCAAGTGCTGCAGGAATAAGCTGTTAGCAAGACATCAAGCACAAAGGTCATTGAGGGACTTTTGGGTTTTTCTGTCCTTTCCCTGTTTGATGTGAAAGCCAAGAAGGAGAAAGAAATCACCGTGAAAAGATTCCTGAATGACAAATGAACAGCAGAGGCACCAAGTGCCGCCAAAGCAATGCAGCGCTCTTGCAGAAGCTGTTTAATAAATATTTCAAATGTATCAGCACAAACTCTGGCAAGCAAGTCCTGGGCCATGAATGGTATGGCCATAACTTAGGAAAGGTTTTCAATATGGATAATCTAGCCCAAAATATTACATACAAGATTTAGTACCCTGAAGAATTAGAGTGCTGTAAAGGGTTTAACAGCACCTGTGCCACCTGGACTGGCTAAGGGAGATTTTGCTAGAAGAGAAACAGAGATAGACAAGACATTTCATTCCATCTCAAGAGATCCTTTGCAAGCCCTGACATAAGGGAGACACTGGTATATGTTGCAACAGGAACGCTTGCAATACTTCATCCTGAAGATCCGCCTCAAACTGGTTCCACAACACAGCGCAACTTGCTGTGAAGTAATTTAGACCATAGTGGTCTTTGCAGACCTCATGCTTTTCCAGTCTAATCTTCTGCAGAGTGGTCTACAGGCATTCTAATGGTCTACAGTGGCTACCCTCCTTCCCATCCTTGATCTATGAGCTTTAATGATATATCACTACAAAGATATTCTTTATATCAAAATACCTCTATATAGAAGTGCTAAGTAATCAAAAAAAATTTTGAAAATTTCTACTGTACTCTTAGACTATTAAAAAGTCTTTTTTTTCTAATCTGTTCTGTGTAGCTTTTTAAAAACACATTGATTATTACAACCAAAAAAAATTTTTTCTCCTCCATACACCAGGCGAGTTGCTTGTATTGCCATGGAGAAGACCAAACAGGAGCAACAGGCCAGCTGTACTTGGTTTGGAAAGAAAAAAAAGCAGTACAAAGACAAATATTTGGCAAAGCACAACGCAGGTATGAAAAAAAAAATGCAAGTCTCTTTAGCAGGTTAAATTTTTTACGGTCTAAACTTGCCATTAATTGTTCGGCTGGCACTGTTATGTAAGCCTTATGAGTTACTTAGGAAAATCTCAGTAAAATTCTAATTATGCCAACATTACTTTGCTTGTTCTTTGCTATTTAAACACACAACTTAATCAGTGAGAGGCAAGCTGCAAGAAAATGAATGCCTCTTACTATATCCTAATATAGGCTTACATTGTTTTGGTTTTTATATTTAAAGGAGCACTAGAAACCAACAGGATATTAATTGTGCAATTTATGTAACTGTACTGTGCCCTACAGAAGACTTTTCAGTAGCATCCTTGTTTATAGCTATAGATTATATATGTGAAAACATCACAAAAGGGCATTTTTCTTGAAGTGTTACAGCTGGAAGTGGAATAAGAGCCATTGTGTAGTCAGTGTGTTATTTACAGTTACCAAATAGAACAAACTGTGGAAGTTCATCTTCCTTGTGGTGATTTCTGTCTGAACTCTAAGTTTTGGGTTTCTATTTAGACTGCTGAAAAATTGACTTTTTTTAGAAAATTTTGCAAGTAGAAGTACAGAGTAAGAGATCCTTGCTGAGCAAAATTCATTAGTTTCAGTAGTAAAGAAAGAAGACCCCTTCATTCATGAGCAGAATTTAGTTGTTTTCTTCTTTTAATATAAAATATTCAATGTGTTGAAACTGTTTCTATTGCTTTTACATTGATATCACATACTGTGGTCTCTTGGGAGACTAATTTTTATTACAATTAAAAGATACACCTGTCCAAGCAGTATAATGAAAGTATTTTATGTATTGCATTAATTTCTGGGGTCTTTTCAGTTGCATTCTTAACCGCACCAATTAAATAATGTAAATCTGTATTTTTACACTTCTCCTTACCCGTACAATCCGTGTGCAGTATCAGAGCTTGCAATATATAGAATCATAGAATGGTTTAGGTTGGAAGGGACCTTAAAGACCATTGAGTTCCAACCCCCCTGCCACGGGCAAGGATACCTCCCACTAGACCAAGTTGCTCAAAGCCCCATCCAGCCTGGCCTTGAACACCTCCAGAGACAGGGCATCCACAGCTTCTCTGGGCAACTACATAATACCGGTTCTACATATCATTACTACAGAATTTATATTCACTTAAAAGTCACTTAAAAATAAAATCTAAGAAAGTCAAAGAACAGTAATTGTCCTTAATTCACCATTACATTTAAGATGTTCACAGTTAAATACAAAATTACTTGTTACCCAGAAAACCCTTTTGGATTGTCTCTAAATATTTCATTATGAGGCAAATAGAGATTGAAAGCTTTATCGTGTTTCCTTTTTGCTGGTTTGACATTCTGGTTGTTTTCATGTTTCCACTCCATTGCAGTAGCACTAAACTGTGTTTTACTAATTATGACCTTAACAAAAACTGTAACAAAAAACTGGATTTTGTTACCTAAAGTCTTCAAGAATACTGGATTTTTTAAGTATTATCGATTGCTCCCAGCATACATTCCCACAGCATTGCCACTCCTTTCAGCTGTGCCAATATAACTTTGCATGGCTGTGCTGTTAACTGGACTATCAGTTAAGAACTCAACAAAAAACACTGATTCTTTTTCTTTGGGGCAGATACGTTTCTTAATACAGTTCACAGTGCAGCTACATAGTTCATAGTATCAGTGTTACTAAGCATGGCACGCTACAAGGGAATAAGCAAAGGAAAGAGGATGGCCAGGGAAGGAGAAGGAGCAAGCAATATCTAAGGAGCAAAACTAGCTCAAAGACTTTGAATCAATTAAATCCCTAAATGGAAGATAATCCAGACTTTCCTATCTTGATGTAGGGGGGACATTTTTGAGAAGGTTGACAGCACTTTGAGTCGCACAGTTTGCCTGCCATAGTAATTCTCACCATCAGTGCTGGTAGTCACTTTACATCAGAGCACAGTATTTGGCAAAAGTTAGAAACTTGAACAATAAAAGTATCATAACGACCCATAAAAGAAACTGTTCATAATACCATCTGATGCTTCCCCTTCCCCCAAGAAGTCAAAAAGTTAATGAAAGCGCAGATTGGAATCAAGATTTCTCTTAGAAATATTTATTGATCTCAGTGTCCTTGAGGTATTAAAGGTGATGCCAGTAATATTCCAGGGAATGGAACCAGATATAGGATATAAAGAGGTTCACTGAAATGCTATGGTGTTTGCATAAGTATAAGTTTAACTAAAGTGGTACCGAATTTACCTTCTCTGAACCGCTCTATCACATCTGCTATTGTTAGGCAGACATATACCAACACTGGCTTTTGCATGCTTTCAGTGCATCTGTCTCAGAATAAAAAACAGATCTTTTCTTCCAAAATAAGTATAATTAGTTATTCCAAAGTGAGTACAATTAATTTGAAACTGAGAAGTCTAATCTAGATGTCAAGATATTGCTCTTATGAGAAAGTAGAATTTATTTCTCTTTATAAAATTCAATAAATATTTTAGCAGTATGTAATCTATTTGGACTTCCCTGTTATTTTTGCCTTAGAAATGAGACTGAACTGGCATGCTGAGAAATGACCTAGTAAAATACTTCATAGTCAACTGAGATTTGTGTGGCTAGAGAATTAAGATGTTGGTGTTGATATATTGGGATATTACTGGAACTAGGACTGCAGTTATTCTGCAAATCAGACATAGTTTGTGAATTAAAGAGGAGAATATGTCTGTTACTTTTTATAATTAAAAGCAAATATATTCTCCATTACAAGAAAAATATCATCCCGTTTTTCTTTCCTTCATACTTGATATTAGAGTATTGTGCCTTCAGGAGACAGTTTCATGATCTTATAATTGTGAAGTCAGTTTCAAACCAAAGCCCACAGAAAAAATCAAATATTTTTCATTATTGAGTTGACTAACATAAATGCTCTAGAGATACACTGCAGTGATATCTAGAAATATTTTTTATTTATTTTTCTGAAATGTTATTGCAGGACTTCATAAAAGAACCTTCTTTAGCACGTACTAGAACTATGCTTCATATTATGCATAATGTAGAAAATTGCCAAGCTTTTATTAAAATATGTTTATCATTTCTTAATGTGATTTATTTGCCTTGTGTTTAGACTATTGCATGGTAAAGTTTATTTTGTGCATATACTTTTTATTTTACTAATATATTACAAGCCATATCTCAATGACCCCTGTACATTTTTCATGCTGTCTTACTCCCAATGGCCTCTGTGCATGTAAGTAACCTGTCAAGTGACAATGCCTCTTTATTTGCTTCTTACTGTTTCCTTTCAAAGACTCCTTTTCTTTATTAGCTAGTAACACAGAAGCATTAAAGTTCAGTCTTTAAATGTGCCCTGTATTCCTCATATCTTGTGTATATTAAAAAATTAATCATTTTTCTTTTGCCTTTGAAAACCCTACAATCATTAGTTACATCCATGTAGACTGAGACACATCTCCATGCTTTTAGTTTGTGATGAAGGCATTAATATGTATCATATCTGTTGTTTGATCCTGTTGTTTGTATCTAACATAATGTGGTTTTGTTCAAGAAGAAAAGAAAAGATTGGGTTTTTTAATTACTGTTTTTTAATGGAAAAAGATACTTGCAAGCCAAGATGATTAGAATGGTAAAACTTTTTAACATGTTGTAGGTCTTTTAACCCTTTCTAATATGAAATGAATTCTTAATTAGTTTAAATAGTGTGAAGTTGCAAAAAGGGCATTAGTAAGAATTCCATGTTTGTGGAATGGAAGAAAAATATTACTAAATTCTTGCCTGTAATATTTGGGAAAAGGTTGAAAGAGATTCTTCTTTAGGATGAAATTCAAAATGCTTCAAATGGACTAGGAAGTTTTCATATCTGTATCTTTTCAAGGTCTCAGAGAGTTGAGTATGTCAACTGACTAATTTCTAGTTTGATCAAATTGAAGTAGTTGTACTTTTTCTCTAGGATTAAAAGACTGCTGTTGAATTGAAAAATCTGCCCTATAAAAATAAATACATTAAGTTAAATCCTTTGCTTCTTTAACTGGGACTTTAGTACAAAGAGCATGTGATTTCTGGTAGGCTCCACACTCTAAATGATGATCTTGGTGGCTGGGAACTTGTGAAGCAAGCAAACTAAAGCTTCCGCCACTGCCTACTTTCCTAGGGAGTTTGGACAGGAGGAAAGGGAGAAGGAGAGCAATATATTCAGACTGTTCCTAAAAGACGAATGGAATGTAGTTGAGGTGAACGCACCAGCTTAGGACTTGGAAACGCTTGAAGATCCCATACTTTAGATGCAGTCTCTCCTCTCTTCTTTTTATAGCAAGCATAAGTACAGAACTGAAAACTCGTTTGTTATTCTGCTCACAATTGCTGATTGCTGTAATCTTTATAAATACAATTAACTGCCTCCTGGCTTCTTTTTATCATTAGAATTCTGCAACAATTACCAGACATGTTGTGTCATTGGGCACAAGAGGAATAAGTTGTTTTTAATGAACAAAACTTGATTTGTCAATCATTATATACCTTGGCAATTGACAATAAACTGATAGGCATGATGGAATTCATCCAATTTCAACTGCAGTTGAAATTATTTTTGAAACAGTACTTTTACAATTTTTCCCTAAATATGATAGAGGTTCTTTTATGTAATGCCATCACTTTTCGTTAGAATTCTTCATTCTGTCACAAGTTTTAAAAGCATGTCAATTTAACTAGCACGTGTGTTTAAAGAGAACTCTAATTACAATTAACGTGGTAGTTTTGAAGAATGAATACCACCAAGTGTTTGCGCTCTTCTCTATACATTTCTCATAGATCTTGTTAAAACATGATTATGAAAGTATCCCTATCTTTAGTGTAAATAGATGTTCTCACACTGTATTCATGTTGGTCACTGTCTACAGATCTTTCTTTAGTACTGCTATTTCTTAGGAATGCAAATGTGAATGGCATGCCATTTTAGCTAATTTGTGGTCTGCTGAATACTGCATGAAAGGACATGCAATCCTTCTTGAGCATTTCAGTAGTTTTGTTATTGCTTTTTAACAGTTTTTTAAATGAACTGTCTTGTTAAAATTGCATAATGAAATGGTTTTATTTTCCATTACATATTATTTTGTATTGTAAATCTAAAACTTGCTAATTTGTAGTGCAATTAATTATCACCTTTAATATGCCTTTTTTCTCATCCTTTGGGGGGTTTCTTTTGTGTTCTAGTGTTTGATCAATTAGATCTCGTCACATATGAAGAAGTAGTAAAACTGCCAGCATTCAAAAGGAAAACACTAGTCTTACTAGGTAATTTTGAGTTATTATTCTGAACATAATAGCATAGTTTTGAACCCTTTATGGTGGAAAATTTATAATTCACTTTTTGTGTTGTGGATTAGGTGCACACGGTGTTGGAAGACGACACATAAAAAACACACTCATCACAAAACACCCGGACAGATTTGCTTACCCCATTCCTCGTAAGTAGCAATCTTCAATGTACTGCAAAATTGTTTGTATCATCCTTGACAACACCATCATTGTACTACTACACGTGTTCAGTTCTGCTGAGACGAATCCTATCTTAAAAGTGGGAACTGTGGTAGGACTGGATTATTTCTTTTGTTTTTTCAGAGGGAGGGATAATAAGTAGCACCACTTTAACATGGAATGTTTCCTAGTATTCACAAAACTTCTTGTTAAGCATACTTCTCTACCCCCAAATGTTTGTTAATTTAGAATGAAGGCTAAAACGTTTTTCATTTTTCTGTGCTAATTTTACATTTACAGTTCAGGTAAGACTGGAACAGCCTTGACATTTTAAACTGTGTATAATTTCCACGAGAAGAAATATAAACTGGATTTCAAGGAAACCTTTAGCGTGTACCTTATCTGAATGTTTTAAATTGCCTTTCACAGCCTAGCCTTGAGGGACTGGTGTTATACTAAAATAACTTTCCAGACATCACAATAAGAAAAAGAAAACCCAATTAACTTCACGGCTTATAAGCGGGTTGTTACAAAGAGCACAGAGGTGTTTTCCCTTCACAACAATCTCTAGCAATACCATGGCAGATACCATTACATATCCTACTATATGGTCTCTTGGAAGTCTGCTCTGTTTCAGGCTGACTTCAGAAACACCATACGTGGCTCAGAAGGGACACTGATGACCATTATGCTTTAATTTAATTTTCTCTGTCCTTAGATTTACTTTAAAATTGTACTAAGGCGTTTGTCTACCTATAAGGATTTTGTTGTTGCTATAAAGTATTATTTTTAAGAGCTTATCTGTAAACCTTTTTGGAAGGGGAAAGGGATTAGCTGGCTGCTGATTTAAGTTACCCGGGCTTGCTTGCTAAAGAGTTAGACAAACACCAGTACCAGCAGAAGGAAAACAGAAAGACTTAGCCCTTTTGAAAGCATGAGTCATTAGATCACCTCAGCAGCAATGTGAAACTGCACTGTTTGTCACACTGCTGTTCATATCGAGACACTAAAATCCTGGGTTAGACACTTAAAAAGTGCAGTGCCAGGAGTACATAGTGTATATTGTACCTATGTTATTCAATACAGGCAAGATTATATGGGGGGGGAATAGTTACCCAGCAAATACATTCTCCAGTACAAAGAACTAAACCGGAGTAATAAATGCTTTACAGTATGCTTTCCACCCAGTCTCTCTCAAGTACTAACTATATTGCTGTGGGGAGATAGAAGCTGAATTAGTTATTTTATCTGCAAATATCTATTAAAATGATCTCACCTATACGGTGCTGACCATGCCTTTGATTTCATGCATTAGTTCCTGCTCTGTAGAAGCACTGAAATTGCTTCACTGATTATATAAGAAGACTAAAAAGACTGGACTGCAAATCAGGAAGAAATTCAGGTGCTTAAGCGTCAGTATGATGTTAAGATACCTGTTTTAGACATCAACTGACCTCCAGCACCACTTGAGAACAGCAATGATCTTGTTTAACTCCTGTGTTATATCTGATAGTCCTGTAAGGATGTTTCAGATTTCAGGCGTATAGAGCATTTAAAATAGAACTTTATGCTTGTGTTGACACCCGAATTACTTCCTTATGTTATTAATATAAGTAGATCATATGAAATATATCGCATACACTTTAGGCATTATGAGAACCTGATCTGTCTTTCAGCTGACTCTAGATAATTTAATTTATTCTCTCTAACTCTCAGAGATGGATTTTACTGCGTTTTCTGCATTCTTTTATAAGACCGGGGTAGGAATAGATAGCTTTTGAGATAGGACTTTAGTTGGGTGTGTGGAGTTTGGGGGAATGCTTTATGAAAACATTACCTACTACTGAAAACCTGATCATAAAGGGCATGTCACACACAGTGGTAGTTGATTAAAAGGATTAGTAGGCCATACATCTCTCACCACATAGGTCTGCAGAAGCAATATATTCAAAAAGTATGTTAGTGTTAAGTAGTTTTCATCTCTCTTGACAACAAGTAATCAGGCCCTCACCCACTTTTTAGACTTACACTTTCACACTCAGAAGAAGAAAACCCCATAAAAATTTAAATTAAGAAATGGAAAATACAGAAATATTTTTGCAGAAGAGGTTTTAGGGGAAATATGAGTATGGAAGTTCAGTAGACCAAGGGCAGCAGTGAGTAATATAGTGATATTATATAGTTTATGTAATCAATTGTTCTTGAATTCTTTAAAATAATAACTATGATCTATAATTTTTCTATAGAACTTTTCATCTTTGAAATGTGCTAATTAATCCTCAGAACATTGCTAATTAATCCTCAGAACAGTAATAGGTATAATTAAAAACAGAAGATTAGTTCAATTTTTTGATGCCTTGTTTGAAATTATGATAGGGTTGTTGGAAGATATGGGATTTGATTGGGAAGAGATATGGTGTTTCAGATGCATTACCAACATAAATATGATAGTGGAAAAGTACAAGAGTAAATCAGTTTGTGAGGGAATATTAGAAGAAAGAGAAGCAAGTGGATATCAGCATGCCAGTGGGGCAAAGAATTGCTGTGGCCTGCAAAATGGTTGAGATCCCTACCTGTGGAGGTCATCTGGTCCTACTTCCCTGCTCAAGCAGGGCTACCTAGAGCCAATTGCTTGGGACCATGTCCAGGTGGCTGTTGATTATGTCCAAGGATGGAGACTCTAACACCTCTGTGGGCAGTCTGTGCCAGTGCTCAGTCACCCTCAAAGTGAAAAAGTGTTCCCTTACATTGGGATGGAAACTCCCATGTGCCCCTTACCTCTTGTCCTGTCATTTGGCACCACTGAAAAGAGACTGGCTCCATCTTCTTTACACCCTCACTTTAGATATCTATACTCATTGAGGAGATACCCCCTGGGCCTTGTCTTCTCCAGGCTGAACAGTCCCAGCTCTCTCAGCCTTTCCTTATAGGAGAGGTGCTCTCGTCCCTTAGTACCACTTCACTGGATGTTATCCAGTATGTCCATGTCTCTCTTGTACTGGGGAGCCCAGAACTGGACACAGCACTCCAAGTGTGGCCTCACCAGTGCTTAGTGGAGGGAGAGAATCACCTCCTGCCTCCTGCTACCAAAACTTTGTTTAATGCAGCCCGGATACCTTTAGCCTTTCTTTGCCACAACAGCACATGGCTGCCTTATCTTCAGCTGAGTGTCTACCAAGACTCCCACAGGGCCTTTTCTGGAGAGCTGCTTTCCAACTGGTCAGCCCCCAGCATGTACTGGTGCATGGGGTTGTTCCTCCCCAGGTGTAGGACTTGGCACTTCCTTTTGTTGAATTTCATGAGGTCCCTGTCAGCCTGTTTCTCCAGCCTGTCAAGGGCCCTCTGGATGGCAGCATGGCCCTCTGGTGTATTAGCCACTCCTCCCAGTTTCATATCATTGGCATCCTTGCTCAGGGTGCACTCTGCCCCATCATTAATGAAGATGCTGAACAGAATTAGGCCCAGTACTGGCCCCTGGGATAAAATGGAGATGTTAATTGAAATGGTTAGAAGCTATAAAAACTGTGAGATCTGGCTTTTGTTTGCTGTTGAAAGCAGCTGATAGAGTCTTATAGTCTTGACCAGGTAAAGGTTATTTATGACCTTCTATTCTTCCTCTGTTACCTTTTGATTTTTACCTTTTCCACATCCCTTCATCTCCTGCTTTTCCCAGGCCCTGTCATTCTGCCTGCCTCAAGCTTGTGCTTTGTTGTTCTGTATATGATTTGACAGGTCAACATTCATGTTGATAAAGTATTGATAAACCAAACAAAAAGCCATATATAAGCTTAACATTGCTTTTGTACATAAAATATTTTGTATTTTCAGACACAACTCGACCTCCAAAGAAAGATGAAGAAAATGGGAAAAATTACTACTTTGTATCACATGACCAAATGATGCAAGATATATCAAACAATGAATATTTGGAATATGGCAGCCATGAGGATGCAATGTATGGGACAAAACTGGAAACAATACGAAAGATCCATGAGCAGGGACTAATTGCAATACTTGATGTAGAACCTCAGGTAATTAATTAGGAGTACATGAAAATGGGACTTATCACAAATACTTCAACCTTATTTTATTGAGATATATTTATTTTTATTGATTGCACATTAGATAAGTAATGCATACAGTAATGTGAAACGAAAGTCCCTGGAACACCAAGGTATGAATCTGTGAAGCAGAATTCTGGTATTATCTGGTTAGAAGAGCACACAGCAGAAACAAATACATAGTTTAGCTTGGTGTGCAACCACTGTGCCTTTAAAATCTACTTAACATGTAATTTTTTACTATATTAGCCTCATGTCCAGTGAAATGTATCAAAACAAGTGATTGTCATTGCCTGCCGGAAGGAATATTTCAATGTTTTCAAAAATTTCTCTCTGATGCTGTGTTAGAGGGTAATCTTGTTCCTAACTGTGACTCTTAGCTCCATGTCACTATTGAGCATTGTCAGAAATGTTTGTGGTCAATCACCAATATTGATCCTGTTTGCACAATGAGCAGATCAGTGTTGTTACTTTATAAACTCCTTTCTGTGTTGCAGTATTATACTTTTTAGAAGCAGGCGGGAAGGAAAATCAGGCCCTGAGGAAACACTAATAGTTTGTTTATTCATTATATAAAATCTTCAGTAGAGATTTCTGATATGTTTCCTTTGAAACATCCACGTAGTCATAGCTTTCAGTACACGATGATGTGTTTATATGTTTTGTTAAGTAGAACAGCATGAATATGGACAAACATGATGTTTATATTATTCTAGCAGATTGAAGGAAGTGGGAGGAAAGACAAATTAAAATTGTGACCAGTGTTGCCTATTTAAATTCACTGTCTTATTTCTTCTTTGTGAATGGATTAAAGATCTTCAAATTCTTTAAGAATTTTGTAACAGAAATAAGATACCTGACTAAGTTATACTAAATTCACATAGTATGCTGGTGTGGTGCTGTTCTGAAAAATAAAATCCCACATTTAACTGTTTTCAGGGAGAGCAGCATTTATAGTTAGTTCAAATGGAGCAGCTGTTAAAAACAATCTCTTGATAAACCTTTTTGACTCGCATTATTCAGAAGCATTACAATTCTCTTAAGCCATTTTAATCTTTGTTAGAATATGTTTACATTTAGTAACAACCACATCTGCTACACTTCCTCCAGCATGTGTGTAGCAAGCCTTTTTCTTAACCAGCTTCCTCATGCATCCATCTCAGCTCATTAAGGCCAGCCTGTTTGTGGACTCATTCCAAGTTATCTTGCACTGCGTGCCTGTTTTCCCATGGGTACTTTTAGTTATGTGAGTTTTCTTGACTTTCCCATATGGGATTTATCTCTTACTTCGAGGAGGTTGGCTTAGATGATATATATAGGTGGCGTTCAAGCAGCAGAGATGAAAACCTCTTTAGCTTTGGAAGAGGATGGATTGTGGGGTTTTGTTTGGGGTTTTTTTTTAATTAAAAAAAAAAAAAACTTTGGAGAAGACAGGAAACAGGAGTGAAAAAAGACTGACCTTTAGTAGTTTTACTTTATCTTGTCCATCCATTTGAGTCCAGCTGAAGTATGTTTACTTGCTGTCCTGCACTTCAGTCTAGCTTGCATCTGTACCAAAGTTTCACATATGGCAGCTCTGTGTGTGACTCAGTAAATTATGAGTAAGTCAACTTTTTAATGAAAACTCTTTTCCATAGGTTTGGTTCAGGGGATTGGTGCTGCGTTTACTGTATTAGTGCTATGTTCGCTTTTTAAAAACTTCAAACCTCTCACATCACATTTGCATTTGTTTCAGAAGATAATAAACAACAGTGTTGATAAGTGGACAAAAAATGATATTCTAATCAATTTTTATTCTAAAATACAGTTGGCTCTTTTCCCTATTTATGGCATGACTGATTTTTTTTTTACCTGGTGTTAATCATTCAGTTTAAATGCAAACAGAATTCTGCACTATTTGAAACTGTATGGGAAGAGCCTCTCTGAAAATGCTAAAGCATTTTCTTGAGAACCCACTTTAATTAAGGATAAATAAATTATTTGACCACCAAAAAATTTAAGTGTCTGTATTACTCAGATCAGTTTATGAACAAGTACCAGCATTTGTAAGTCATGTTTTTGTATCTTTTGCTTGTGTGACTAAAATTATTTCACATTGATTGTTGGGGGATTCTTCTAAAGTGTCTGATTTTTTTTCACTTAGGCATTGAAGGTCCTGAGAACTGCAGAGTTTGCTCCTTTTGTTGTTTTTATTGCTGCACCTACGATTACCCCAGGCATTAATGAGGTATGGCATGTTGCAGTCTGATGTCCTGTCAGAGACAGAATTAAGGATGAGATTCAAATACACAGATAGGATTCTTTAATTGTTTCCTTGTCTATAAATGGAGAGGCAGAAAGACAGTTGCACGGCAGCACTATTAAGTTGATTGAGATATATTTATTGTTTATTAACTGATTTTTCTAATTCAAAATTTGAACTTGAAGGATCCACATGATGTATTCTAAAATTACGTATTCTTTTATTTCATTCTCTACCCTAGCTCAAAGACCCCTTTCCAAATCCTTGACAAATCATTAGCACAAATTGCTTAATTCTGAATTGCAATGCTAACGCTAGATTGACACTGGCCTGAACTGAAGCAATGGATGTGTGTGACTGTGCTGTCATCCCACCTTTATCTTTTAGTATCTTTTCTATGCAGTAAATATATATCAGGAATATTATTAATTTCAAAGACTGTTCTCTAAAAATTGGAAGCTTTGACCAAAGGGGTTATTGCTTGTGGAATAATGTTAAGTCTTCACAGAGGTCCAAATCCTGAATTTCCTACTTAGTTTTTATAGAGTATATGTGCTGCAGATTGCTACTGATTTTAAAAATTATATCAAGCAATTCTGGATTTAGCTCACAACAGGGCAAACGATATTTATACAAACACTTTATCTGCTCAGCCTTTTTTAAACCATGATATTAAGGTATTTAATCAATTGGATTTGACCGTGAATCTGTTCCAAATCTCCTAGATGTCTCCTTGATCACGCAAAAATAAAGTCAGAAGGGCTGTCTCTACAGCCTGTTTCTATAGAAATGTAATTACAATATCGTAAGTATGAAACTATGACATCACTGCAGAGGCTTGCAGGAAAATAAGGAACAAGACAAACATATTTAAATGCAAATACCCTGAATGATTATTAAAATAGCAAGTGGAGAGTGAAAAATACTGGCCTCGAGCTGCAATTTTACTGGCAGCTGAGGCATTCTACTAGTTTGCTGTTGCTGAAGGGAGTGATTCTCTCTAACTTGCTTCTGGGACATGTCCTGCCAGTCTCCGCTGGCCATGGCACTTACCAGATCCTTTGGGGAGCTACTTCAGCTCTAAATGGGATTTTTGTCAGTTTTCAAGCAGCTCGCAAAGGCTCTGACAAGTGCCAATGCCAGAACAAGCAGTGAAAGCATATAGCCAGGAAGAGAGATGGGAGAGAGAAGAAGGATCTTTTAACTTTCACAGTAGTAAGTTATGTCATTTCACTGTGTCTTATGGACCCATGTTTTAACTGGTAAATGTCACATGAGTGTACAGACAAAGATCTCTCAGAACATCATAATTTGCAATGTTAGTGAAGTGACAGTTTGTCTGACTGCTGGCGTTAGCGTATGCTGTAAATCAGTATGATCTGGAGAAAATACTTAAATTTTGTATTCTACACTGAATTTGCCTTTATGCAAGCAAATGGCATGGCATCACTTAAAAAACGGAATTGTTCTTAGGACGTGCCAGCCAAGCACTGTGCTTACAGCAGCGCTCAGGCAGCCACATACCCTGCACAATTATGTAATTGCCTAGGTTTGTTGCTCGCGTACCCATGTCTCAGCTCCCACATAGTCTTCCTTGGCTTCACTCGTCTGCCAGTGGTATTTAACTTTTAATCTTCCAGCTGTAGGATATAATATAGAGACATTTGGGACAGTTCATATGAGGGAGAATATGCTTTCCATGGTACACTAGGAAGAGGACAGGAATGTACCTTTTATAGTAGTGGTGGGGAAATATTTGTTCATGCCAAAGGAATGTTAGTAGAAGTGTTATGTTCTAAATATTTGCATGCATGCTGTAAGACTGTGTCTTTATTTTAAGCTCTTGGGACTAAAGTCTCTGTACATGCAGGGTTTCACTCAGGCATATGAGTTGCTGAACTGAGGCCACACTTACAAAGCATGCTAATTTATGAATCAATTAAACTTAAGGGAAGGGAGGGGTGGGAAATGGTGATCGCAATGGACCTTACCCAAATACAGGATCCTATTTTACAGGGTTTACTGGGCTGCGTGGAGATACACAAATTATGTCTGTGTGTCAGCAGCCTGCAAGGCAGCAAACAAGGGTGGAGAGTGTGTGTTTCATATTTCCCATTCATGCTTCCTTTTTGAAAGGTTCATTTGCATAATGAGTATCCCTTTCTGTTTATCCTCTTATCCTGCTTTGTTTATTTTACTTATGCTTTTTGAGAACACTTCCGTAAATTACTGTCCTTTTTTTCCCCCCCCTTATGTTTTCTTAAATCTCATCTTTGCTTTTCTTTTCATTTTCCTGCACTCGTACTAATTGTACATAGCTGCCAAAATGGTGCAGAAAATTGCCTGTAAGTACCAGCTAGGGGCTGACAAGGTAGTCCTGATTATTTCAGTAGTTTTAGAATGTAGATATGCTCGCTCCCATTCAGCGTTACTTTCACCACTGGCATAAAAATTTAATGCAATAATGACTTCCCATATCTGCGCTAAATTTATCTGCTAGTAAAAAGAAACTAGAGAGTAAAATTTCTACTCTTACGGCTGTACATTGGAATTTTGTGGTAAAATTGGTGCAGAGGCCTGATCTTAAAAGTATCTCCCTTGAGATGCTTTAGCCTGTCATAGACCACACAAAATATCTCAATAATCAAGGACCACACAGCAAGAGTTAGGAGACAAAATATTATGCTTTGCAACTGAATAAAACTATGCACTGTGAGCAATTCTGCAAAGCACAAAACCTATTTAAGTCTTATAGGAAATGTCCCAGAGTGTAACCACCTGTCTAATCACAAAGGAAACTTAAATCAGACTATTGCTATGCTACAACAGAGAGAGGAGAGAGCGTATCAGGAAACATCAGAGTAGTTCCTCTTTCCTCCAGCTGTTTTCTACCTTCCATTGCCCAGACAAGAGCAAAGAGGAGTTTTGCAGGCTCCACTTTTTTGATCTAAATCTTTATTGAGCCATGTGTAAATCTTGATTGAGCCAAATTCTTCTGAATTTTAGCTATGCTTCCTCCCTTCCTACAGCCGAAGAATAAAAGGAATTTTTCTTTAGCAGTTTGCAGTCCACCAGCTGTTTAAATTAAGGAAAATTTTTTTCTGTTGGAGCAAAATTGGCCAAGGCCTGATGATGTGTTTATACATTGTTCAGGGCCTTAGAATGGAATATGAGTAGTTTGTTAGGTTGTACTTTGACTGTCACAAGTGGCAGCTATTGTCCTATGTACATTAAGGCCAAAAACAACCAGTCCTCAGAGACCGAAGATGTCACTGGTGGCCATTATGCATGTGGGAGAGATTTTGTTGATAAAAGCCATGTTTCATTCCTTTCTGTCACAGCTGTAGTGGAGAAGGAGAGAAGAGCAGGAAAATGAACTGAATTCCAGTGGTCAGGAAAGAAAAGTCTATTTCAATAATGGACACGTTGCAGCTAAACCCACATAAAATGCCTATTGCGTACGAGCCCGAAGCTGTGACCATTCGTCTGTCTGCAACTGGCTGAACATCTTGATAAATAGCTTCTTTCTTGACACTATTGAGAGCACAACTGCTGAAGAATATTATCCTTGAAGAATAACCTGGGATGTTCACTATTCAAAATCTAATTACCAAATTTTAGAGAAATTGAGAGGAACTTATTGTGAAAATTTTGAGGAAGTGTTAGCTTCAAAGATGAATTTTGGCATTTAAGGCTTACAGACACATAGGAAACACTTAGCCAAGTCTGATGTGGTTTTGAATAGATAGATACTCTGTCACAAACACAAGTGAAATTTGGTCCCAGAATAAAAAAAAAATCAAGAACTGTAATCTTTTTTCTTTTTGCAGAACTTGAGAAAGTTTCCACCTATTTGAAAACTGCTGTAGTGGCCTATCCCAAACTTATTACTGCCCCTGCAAGTATAAGAAAGAAGTAATGAAGTAATGTTTTACATTTCCAACAGGCTAGAAAATTTAATTATTCCAAAATACAACCCACTTTGATCCCAGTAAAGTTGGATCTAGGAAAGCTAAGTCAGAAAAGTATTAAAATCTAATGAACTTTTGAAACTCCTAATTTTGTGACATCTGTGTGTGCAAGCTAAATATTAGTATTCATTCTTCTATATCTACCAGTTATGCTTTTTTTAAGATGAGATAGCTCTAAGTTTTTCAAATTTTTATTGTCAGTCACAATACGATGGATGTTCCACAAAAATATTGTTGTTAGTATTGCTCCATATTTTCCAATTTGTTAGTGGCATAAATTAAATTTGCATGCACTGGTATTTTCTGCGAAAGTTCCAGGTGTTGCTGGCGATGCATAATGGTCCATACAAGGAGCATCCATTGTACAGAAGCACATATGAGGAGTATTTCTCTGACTTTGAATGAAATTTGTAGTGATTATCAAGTGAAGGTGACACAACCCCCACCCTCATTTGAGGCTACAGCTTCATGAGAGAAGCAGAACTGCAACTTTGGTACAGAACTTCTCCTCCAGAAGTGGCTGGTTTCATAGCTACAGGGGAAGGAGAACTGTCTCAGGGCAGGTTGTTCCCTTCAGAGGACCTGAAAGCCACTGTTCCACAGCTACTTGGCACTGTAATTACAAATACTTGTGAAGTTTAAACAGAAAAAAAGGGGAGGGGGAGAGTCTCTTATTAGCTGGATAAAATTCTGTTCCAAGAATAATTTCTTGTGAAAACAGCTATAGCCACTGTATCTGTATTTCCTGCAGTGTAAAATCCTGTTATAATAAAGTGTATCCCAGTTGATTGATCGAGGAGGGTGACCCTATAGATACTCCAGACAAGCAGGAGTCCATACTGTTCATATGTAATTTTGCCCCATATCTACCCCAAACCTGTGGGACAAGAAGGACTTGATCCCATGGCTATCTCAAGATTCCTGAAAGCAGCAAATTATTTTTATTTTTTTTTTAAATTTATAAGGGAATTTTCAGGAAGACAATTGAAACTTACAATTGCTGCAGAGCCCTGAGGAAAAAACAGTTCAGTTTCCCAGTAAGGCAGACCTCACTAACAAAGCCCATAGCTACACACAAAGCAGGGCACCCACAAAGTAGGATGCACTTGTTTCTGTAAGGACATTGACACAAAGCCACCGAGAGCAGCAGTCTGCTGTTGTGTCCTTGAGCGCGAGCTGCGTGGTTCATCTTCAGGATCTCACGCTCAAAGACACTGGAAATGGCACGCTCTGAAATAGGAACCGCAGGGCAATGCGGTGAGAACTTCCTTATCAGTAAATGATTATTAAAGGAAGTAGACCCAGGAGACTGATGTTGAACAGAAAACATGACCGAAACCGTGAACAGCTGATACCTGACAATATACTCTCTCCTGTTTCTCGTGTTCTTACCTGGACATAGGCCCAGTAGCTCGTATTTGTGCACTTCTTAACGTTTTGTTCACATATGGTCTCCGTTGCTCATGTCTGTGCTGCTTTTCTAAGCTTCCATCCTCTGCCTTGCTTTTTTTAATGCTAGACTTGTGTTTTGTCTCAAGTAATGTCAATAACTGAGTGCTGTTTGAATGTCAGCTTCAAGAGGGAAATTGTGCCATCTCTCCCATGTGGTTTCCGTAGATGTAGGTGGGGGATCAAAACCGTCGAGGCCTCCCTAAGGCTTTTTTGCTTGTTTCCTTCTCTGTAAGTAACTGCTAGAAAGCTGTTGTAGAGGGGTATGAAAGGATCCAACTTCTCTCTCTCCCATTTTCTTTTCTGACCGCTGAACAGGATGAATCTCTTCAGCGCCTGCAGAAGGAGTCTGAAATCTTACAGAGAACATATGCACACTACTTTGACCTAACAATTATCAACAATGAAATTGATGAAACTATCAGGCACCTGGAGGAAGCCATCGAGCTTGTGTGTACAGCCTCACAGTGGGTCCCGGTCTCCTGGGTCTACTAGACCGGTCACAAGAGAATTGGAAAAAAGAAAAAAAATCTGTCATTACTGGGAACCACCTCATACATGGAAAACCTCTTCGTTACTGACCTTGTGTCAACAGGTCTTGGCCCCTAGAGACTACCTAGATGTAGTGTGACCTAAATTTATAATTATTGTCATGTCCGAATAGATAGGAGGAGGGGGAAAAACAAATTAAACACTAATTTAAAGAGACAGTATCTTTTTTTTTAATCATTTCTCCTAAACTTTAATAAAATGTATCTTTAAATATATGTATTATTCAGTCCTTTGGAATGTTATATTTTTGGAAATCATAGCTTTTTATTTCAAGGGCCCCTAAAAACTGCACAAAATAGATGCTGCTTTCTATAATCTATTTTAATAGTAATAATAATATGATTCTGTTACCTTAACTTGGGGGTGGAACACTACATTCTTTTTAGAGTCTGATTTTATGAATTGGAATACTTTGCTTTCCTTTATTTATTTGAAATAATTAGTCTAGTGGTTACGAAACAAATTCATAAATTTTAAAGGCCTTTCTTCGCTTTTTTTTTTCTAGGATAGTATTTTTAAGTACTTTTGTGTAACATCCAGATAATGTGATACTGTCTCTTTGAAGAACTCTGTAAAACTTTTAGAAATTTGAAATTGGGTCTTGACTCTTAATGCATGTGGACAGTCGCAAGCGTTCATGCCGTTGGTGTATCTGTGTTGAAAAAAAACCTGTAATCTACAGCAAAGTACATTCCGTTCATGGGAACACGTACCCAAGGGAATAAAGTAAAATATTATTCTGACTAAGTTGTAAACCTATGCACATCCCTTGCATTTTGGGCAACTTTATAAAAAAAAAAAAACAACTGATTTTTATTAATAATAATCATGTAGTGAAATGTGTTTGTAATTTTGTCTCAATTTAATTTGTTGTAAGGTGGGAGGGGGCAATTACTGGTTTCACCATTTCAGATCTGTGTTGTCTGAGAGTATTAACGTTTTAATTAAGTTTAAGCAAAGAAATGCTGATTTTTAATATGTATGTAATTGTTAAAAAATGCACACATTTTAAAAGAAAATACTGTGCAATGAAGAAACCAGTTTAGGCATTGCGATAAACTGACTATTCCAAAAGACTCATCTACAACAGCCCTGTAAATTCCTTTAAAAATGGTAATTGACTCTACAGTCTGACCAATTTTTTTTATTTTAAATATACTTCCTTTTATGTGTTCAACAATTAAATGCTTTTGGGTCTCCTTCATTTCATTGTAGGGAGTTTGAAGAACAAACCAGTGACTCTTGCAGTGAGAAAAGGTTTCTTGAAGTCTGTTCCAGGAGCTCTGCTTCACCTGTAAGAGCACAGGTTGAATGAATTTAGAATTAGATCAGAGCCAAGAAAGGAAAATTTAACCATGTGCTGACTCAGTGTTTTGTTTCCTTTCTTGATGCTCGTGCTGATCCAGGTGGCTTGTATTTTTTTTTTGGAAATGGTTAACAGAAGTGAGCATTGCCACCAAGAGGTGTTCCTTAAAATTATTTATTTTAAAAGCTCAGTTGGCTGTGCTGTTGTATAGTATGGATTTTAGTGTTTATATTAAAATGATATAGTGTTCTCAATTTATCCTCAAAGTTGAACTATCAGCTGTAATTGATCTGTGGGCTGTTCCAGTTGTTTGGCAACACTGCACGTGTAATCGGAAAAGGTTCTCACAGTCCAGCCTTTATCGTTGGGGTACTTGCCATAAAGTTCATAGGTTGCTAATTTTCTCCTGCCTACTCCTACTGCAGGTCGGGTGATCAAATCTCTGTCTTTCTGGTAAAATCCTTGGACAAAATCTCGGTCCAGTCAGGTCAGGCAGGGTGTTTATTCACGCAGCATTCCCAGCACAGCTCCCAGCCTGCAGCGCGGAAGGGAATTTGATCCATCTTTGCCCCACCTGCTGAACACAGTTATGCTACAGCTGGAACTACAGTTCTGTGACTGTGTCCCAAAACAGGTACCGTAACCCACTCCCTTGAGTCTGTAGTTTGCGGAGTGTTGGAAAACAGCTGATGGGAATCCATATGGGCCTCGCATAAGCAAGCCAGGGAGTAAGAGGGAACCTATTGGAGTAGTAGTAGCTGCTCATCTGTTCTGAATTTAGCCCCTGTAGAAGGGGGTAGGTACAAATTGTGAACTATTTAGTGAGTAAGAGGTAATTTTTCAAGTGGTTGGGCCGTGTCATTCTAGTCCTGGATGAACCTTAGCAGGTGTTCCTGTAGATCAGCTCTTGCAATAGGACTATTATACACTAGCTGAGCCCATCGAAGTGACAGGTTTGTTCACTCTCAAAACTACCTCTTTTCCCAATAAAGCACAAAGATGAGAAGACCTACTGAAAATCAAGCAGTGGAGTGTTTCTGATGTTAGAAATACAACCTTCTTCTCTGGTAAGCATTGGTATCTGACTTCAGTGGCACATTCTTCATCTCAAATGTTTATGACATTAAACAGGTAAAGTAATTTTGATAATTCGGGTATAATCCACCATAAATGTTTTGACTACACACTTTTGACTCTGTTATTGTGACTTTCTTGGAGTTTCTGTGTATCCAACCTGTAAGGATAAAAAATCCATAAGGCCCATGATGGTGCTTCTGCCTTATGTAGATGACAATAAGTAGTGATTTAATGTAATTAATATGCTTGTCTTTTCTCAAGTGGAGCTACCATTCAGTTAGTATTACACAGTAGAAAGACTTAACTTGGAGAGCTTTGGGTCTTTTATTCTCACTGTACAGCCTATTATCAAGAGACAAAAACTGTAAAGCACATCAGTTAGCATACTGTCCTGCCTCCTCTTTACCACAGACTGTTTTCTTTGTAGGAACCTTCGGTGAACATTCAGTAGTAAAAGATTAACTTGGAACCCCCTGTAAGCTTTAAGTGCAGCTGAAGCATGCAGCCTAGTGAGCTCCATGAGCTGGTTTCATTCAGCACAGTCCCAGGACATGCAGAGCAAGCCCAGGACTCCTCTGTCTGCCCAATCCACACCTCCCCTGCCTCCTGCCCAGCCCAAACCCTTCTGATGGGTCCACATTATTTGTGTGGTACATAGAGGGCAAAAGGCTGCCATAAATTCAGCTGGAAGCTTCACTTGCATAGGGAAGACTCGTGCAGGTGCAGAGCTAATGTTATGATTTTTTTAATTTTTTTTCAATCTCCGACTGGAGAAGGGTCCTCCTAGTACTGTAAATATCACTGCATAATTTGGAGCTCCTCTTGGACTTCTCTAAATTTATGCTGAATGTGACCTCAGAAGCAGCCCTGGGATTGGGAAAAAACAAATATTTCTGCTTGCCCCTTTTATACTTTATTTTTGTACAGGGACTCATAGGTTTGTAAAGAAAACTTGATCTTATCAGTATGCTGCCTCTCAGTCTGACTGATGCCTGTGATTTCAAGGTGTTAAGTTGGTCCAATAAATGTTCATTAACCTCTGCTTCCATTTAATTAATAAAAGTACACTAGGTTATTCAATGTCTCAGAGTGGTAAGATTATTGCATGGAAATGGTAACCTAGTTTAGACAGCCCTGGCCACTGTCATGGAACCCACAGCAGGCAACTGTTTAAAATCAGAGGGACGTTTTTTATCTCGTCACCAAATCTGAATTCTTTCATATGTTTTAGCATTGGTTTTCTTTTTTTTTTTTTATTTGGGTCAAGAAAGATGCTGTGCCACCAGCCTCTAAGTGAAAATATCACTACCTAGTTCAGAAACTTTGTTAGGAAGGTTACTTGGTTGATTATGAAAGGACAACATAAAAGATGAGATGTTACAGCTTGAGCCACATAGAACTGCAGTGTATATTTCAATAACTGGATACTAGAGCCATTAGGAAAAGTTAATGCACGGCCTAACTTCAGTATTTGTTCCATTTTTATTCTTTTCTCTAAGGAAATTATTTTAGAGTGCTGTTATTTAAACAAATATTTGGAAATGCTGCCAAAGCTCGGATTGCTTTTTGCAAATCTAGATTGAAATATTAGGTGCAAGCAGTCCTGGTCCCATTCTCTTTCCCAGCAATTAGTTCTCAACATCTTTAATGAAGGCAGTTAGAAATCAATTTTGGGGTTTAAAATACTTGGTAGAAGAGGATTTGTGAAAACTACAGGAAAAGTACGTTTCTTGACTGACTTGAGTAAGGGTCATCTGGTTTATAAGCTGACAGAATGAGCTAAAGCAGACACCACAAAAAGTCTGCTTTCTTTATGTAAAGCATATTCATGTTCTTAAAAAGCCTTTCTCTCGGTCTAGTTTTTTCAGTACTTCTAATAAGCTAAGAGATACCTGCAACTCATACCAAGGAGACTGCTCATCCTGTATAGAGTCATAGAATTGTCTAGGTTTGGAAGGGACTTCTAAGATCATCTAGTCCAACCATCAACCTAACTCTGATAAAAAACCATCACTAACCCGTGTCACTAAGCACTACGTCAACCCATCTTTTTAATACCTCCAGGGATGGTGCCTCAGCCACTTCCCTGGGCAGCCCATTCCAATGCTTAATAACCTTTCAGTGTAAAAATTTTTCCTAATATCCAATGTGAAGCTCCCTGGGGAGGGGGAGGTCTCATATAGTCACATATAAAATAGTGACTATATATATAAAGAGTCACATATAAATTAAAATATCTGCACAACAGGAAATATATCATAGACAAGCAGGGCAGAAGTAACTTGTCCTGAATGATTGTGCCTTTTGTGCACACCAGGAGGATGAGTGCACAAGACAGTTAGTGCACCTACAGTAATTTTTACTTTCTTCGCCTTAAGTGATTATTAGCACTCCTGTTCCAGTCCTGTGAAAGCTGGACTCAAGCAAGTATAGGAGCTTTTTGACTTCTTTTGATTTGGCCTCAGAGTTAAAGGCTTTTAAAGCCTCTTTCCCAGAGCTGTATATTACATAAATAATTACTTCTCATCTCAGGAATATGTTTCCTGTACCTGTAATCTCAGTTAAGATTTTAGACGGAAAGTTGATCGCTTTTCATGTAGGCAGCCTTTTCTTTCTAAGAAAAAGATAAATGGAGGGAGGGGGGAATCTCTGTGCATGTCCATGCATTCTGCTGTATCTCTTCTTAGCAACTGCCATGGGAAGATTAGTAACAAGCAAATCAAATTTGGCCACATCTCTACCGTATGTTCTTATGATTAACATGTAACTTGAGCCTGGGTTTGTGTTGTGGAAGATAACTGAACTAGTAGCATATTCCACGCTGTATCATTGATAAGAGTTCTTGGTGAGTATTAGGAAAGTAATTGCAAATTTTCTCTTATCAGTAGCCATAGCTAATTTTTCCATCTGCATAAAGAAATTTGCCAAGGGGAAGGGGGGCAATTTGCTTGTGGTTTTAAGCGCAACTCATCTTGAAGCTGAAATATGAGTCTGTTTTTCTCCATTGCCAGCCGCCAAAAAAAGCTGCCAAAGATGGAGGCTTTGCTTTCACTGTTTTTCACAAAATGGTCACGGTGGTGGGGCAAGTCCTGAAAATAGTAGGGATAACACATGGATTGTGCTGAATGTCACTTAACAAACCAGGGAATGTATCAAAAGCACGGCTAGGCTTTTCACAGAGACAGAGCAGAGTAGGGAGAACTCCATGGCATCAGCCCATGCACAGATCTGCCGTGGGACTAACCCACTGAAACCACAAAAAGAAATTGAAATACATGCAGAAGAGCAGAATTGTCTTATGCTTGGGTCCATATTTGTGTGGAAAGGGGGAGCGGGTGGCATCACACTCAGAAACTTGATTTTAAGGTGTGTTTTCCTAGCAGTTGGCGAATGTGTCTTGCCCCTCCATATTATTTAGTATCCTTTTTACAAAAGGTCTTTGAAGATTCATCTCCATATTGGCTGGAGAGTTGAGGAGAGAGATATAGGGGGTTGGAACTCGATGATCTTTAAGGTCCCTTCCAACCCAAACCATTCTATGATTCTATGATATTGATGAATAGTTTTGTAGAATATTTTATCTTAATTAACAGAAAGTATTACAAGTTACATCAATGTTACAGCACATAATACTGAATGCTGAAGGGTCCATCCCAGGCTTAGACAAAAATCGAGTATTTTAAACTCATTTTTAATCTCTGCTTTTTCACTGAATTCAACAATTCAGATGTCTAAACATCTCCTTGCCCTGCCTTACAGTCAGTTCTGTTTACGAGGATGGATATAACAAAAGCAACAGCTGTGTGTCAAAAGCATAACTCAGTAAAGATTATTATTTAATAAATAAGTAAAGATTTATGAAGTTACCCAGTAGGTGAAAGATAAAATCCACAGCGTTATGTTTTATTTTTTTTAGGAAAACTTTCAAAACTGGGGGTGGTTTTTTCATTTAATATGTACAAATATACTCTGTAACGCATAAAAAGCAGATTTGTCTCCAAAACTAACAACTTAGCTAATCATGATGACTCTCCTAAAATAAAATATTCTGGTTTTTCACTTATAAGCATTTGAGTAAAGCCTTTGAGGTATTTCCCAAGTGTTAGAAAAGGTTGAGGAGAAGGATCCTGCTTCCAGGAAAATATCTTGTTGATTTTAGCAGCTTGAGCAGCTGCCTCTGCTGGCGTCTGCCTCAGAAGGGTTTTACTGCTGGCATTTTTAGTGTTGACAGTTCCACTCTGTTGACATTGTCGTGTTACGATTTGTGTTTTAAAATTAGCAAGGCTTCAGGTAGAAAAGAAAAAGCTTTAGCATTCCTGTGTGTATGTGTTGTTGGACTCAATGTTTTCCCTTTGGCTGCAGTTTGGAGTATTCTTTCAGTGAGATATGAATCCACTAAAGGCAATGGAAAGACTCGCAAGTCTTTAATAATTTCAAGAAGCTTTGACTTTCGATCTAGTCATGTATGTTCATTAGCATGTTTTTAACATATTTACTTGTTTTGGTCATTAAAACAATTGGCTTAAAAGTGGGAGGTCACTGAGGGTGTTGCTGTCTACTTTCTCATTCCTGCCCTCTGTCCCAGCTGTGCAGCAGATGGGCTGCTCTGTAGGCTCAGGTGCTGTGTTGGGGTTCACATGCTGAGTCTCACACTAGAAAGGACCTCTTAGGATCCACACAGCTATGAGATCCTCTTTAACTGAGTCTCACAAACTCCGTGCAGGAATCAGGCACGAGGGAAGGCTAAAATCGCTGCTCAGAATGGTATATAGGGCTAAATTTTACAGACTCTTGGGGTCAGGGTCAGTGACCGGTGTCTGTTGTCCCCTGAAAGAGAGCCTGGCCTTGTCCAGGACAGAGGCGTCTCAACAGTCACGGTGCAGGGAAGTTTGCATTTGCTGGGGAATTCTTTAGGGAAACCCACATGCCTGTGAGTAGAGTCACTCCAAAGAAACTGGTCACAAAGGTGCTAAAGCAGAGAACTGTGAGAGCTTCAGCCCCAGTCTAGGGCAACAGTCAACAACAAAAGCCTAAAACTTAAAATGCAACAGAAAAGGTTTTACTAAATAAAACTAAGCATCTTTCTGGGCACCAAGGTGATTGTAAGTTACCAAATTCAGTCCGCAGAACAAGGCAGTCTGAACTCAGATTTTTAATTACCAGGTATTTGTCCTCTTGTCATTTGAAAATCCCTGAACCTCACTTAAGGTAATCCACATGCTTTTTTTAAGAGTTCAAACCTAACCCGATTTGGATTTATAAGTTACCTGTCAATAGAAATTAAACAGTAGGATTGAATGAACAAAGAGAAAGGTAAGTTGCCTACAGAGAAAATAAATAGACAAAGGCTCAGAGACGGAGCAGCAGATTTGGGAACATGAGAGCTGTGCTTGATTCCAGGAGACTTCTGCTGTGCAAGACAGGGTAAGTCACTTCGCTTCTCCATACAAGTCCTCTCCTGCATTGTCACTTGCTGTCTGTTTAGCTTGTAAGTCGTGTGGATAAGGATCTAACACTTACCTCATGTTCTAGAGTGTCAAGCATAGGTAAGGCTGCGAGGTGATACCAGAATATACAGATCTTAACAACTTTTCTGGAGTTTAAAGTTGACAGTGAGGCTGAAGAGTCCCCGAGCCCCTGAGCAGCATTTGCAGGCATGCTCCATGTAAAGTAACTTGGGGTTTCCTCAGAGATTTTACCCCATTGCAGTAAGATTCAGTGTTGTTCAAGTCTGGATTTCAATAAGTGATGTGGATGTGGGTCCACTGTCTGCCCAAAAGACAGGTAGCTTTCCACTGTGAGATGTATGTATGCAGGTATTTAAATCAGAGGTGTTAAATGTTGACTATAGCTTTTTTAATTCTAAGCTGCACAGGCAACATCCTGGTTAAGATCTTCCATTGACCAAAGACTGAGAAATGAGAAATTCCTAGAGCTGGAAGAAAGGCAGAGGGTTTCCTTGGCTCAGGGTGAGGACTCATGAGGAATGCTTCACAGTGCCAAGGCAGCTGCTCGCAGAGCCTAAAATGAGGGGCCTGGCAGTCTGTGGGATGTAGGTAACTTTACAGCTGTTTTCTTGCAGCAATTCATTTTTTGACACCATTATAATGGTTGTCAGCAGTCACCGGAGGACCCACCATAGACAAGGTCTGAGCCAAGAAATGGGAAAACCAGCTCCACTCTTAAAAATTACAGCTAGAAGGAAGAAAGCAGAAAAACCCCATGAATCACTGTGAGCCTCCACATCCCCAGGGCATCATCTGGTGACGGTCATTGTGCCCTGTGGCACAGAGCAGAGATCTCTAGATGTTTTCATCATTTGTGTCCTGCGCTGTCTGTGATCTGTGTGGTATTGGTTAACTGGCTGGCTCACAGCCACTTTCGAAGGAGACAAAGCTTCATAGTTCCCACAAGACTTACCATCTTGTAGGTCTCTCTTTCTAAACTAAGCAAGTCTTTTCAGTCCTGGTTAATGAGAAATCTTAGTTCCATGACTCATCTCACTTATTTCTGCTATGTCTTTTCTGAGGTGGCAAGACCTAAGCTGGACATATTTCAGATCAGGATGCACTACTGAAAGGCATGATAGTCTATTGCATTATTATTTGCTATTTTTCCTGTCCCAGTCTTTGTTACTGTCAGCATTTTGTTTGGTTCATGTCAATTGATTTACCAGCCCTTCACAACAATTCTCAGGTCTTCTTTTCCCCAAGAGCACAGCTGTGCCTGTGAGCAGTTCATGTTATTATGTCTTGTGATATGTATTGCCTTACATATGTCAACATCTGTTTTATCTATCACATGGCTCCAAATTACCTGGCATTCAAGTAATTTGGAATTCATCAAAACCCACTTTAAGCTTTACTGGCCTAAAAGAATTCTGCATCTGCAAATTTTAGTGCTACTTTTTGCCTATTAAAACAATCAATCACCTGTTTCAGCACAGATATATGTAACAAGCTTTGCATGATTGCAAGTTTATCATTTCTTTCTATACTTTGTCTTCTGACTCTTCATCAAGAAAGTGCCCATCCACATAGCGTCTGAAATATATCTTATTGTCACAGGCGCACTGAGACATAGTCATTCAGCTTGGTGAGGAATTGCTACTGCCAACTCCATTGCAATTTATATGCACGCAGCTAGTTGTCCTTTGTTACTGATTTATCACATTTGCCCACTTGCTCACTCCTGGCACCGTGGGCTCAGCTTTGTTCTCACCATCAAAAGCCCAGAAGTAAAAGCCCACTGAGCTGTGTGCATTTCAACACCTGCCTGCCTGAGGCAGTTTGCTGTGAGCCCAGGAGATCCTCACCCCCACCAGGCACTTGGTATTTCCTTACCTGCCGCAAGGAAACCTTGTTTGTCCTCTCCTCTGCATCGCAATACCCGAGCCTCCCTACACCTCTCCTTCTCAGTATCCCTGTGCCCATGAGTCAGCCCTCAGCCTAAGCAAAATAGAAATTAAAAGTTATTCAAAAATTAATGCCGGCGTTCCATGTGTGTCCACATGGCTGCTGAAATCCATGCTGTACTATGGATCTGTATCCTTCAAGGATCTATACTCCCCATGGATCTAGACTAGCTACACCCATCTCTACTGATGGGAGCAGCCCTTTCTCCATGTTCTTATTCCCCAAAAGCCAGTTCAGGAAACCAGTCTTGTCCAAAGCTGGCCCAGGGACAGCAGTTCCCAATCCAGCTGTCACGAAGCTGTGCAAATGCGAGCACTAGCCCAGAAGAGAGGGAGAACAGGATCACTACCTGAGATCTCCACTTCATCTGGGCTACAGTGCAGGTCTGGGTTGTGGCAGCTGGAAAGTCCCTGAAGGTCCCACACAACTACAGCTCTGTGTCCTTGCACAGAATTGCACTCCTCCTTTCTTATTAGACCGAGGCACAGCTTGACCTTGTTCCAGCTGAAGGCAGGTAACTCCCACCAGTCATTTTCATAGTACGCGGTCAGATCTGATCAGTTGTTAGATGTTTACTTGGTTTTCATCATATTTTAATTAAAGCACATAAGTAACCAACTCAGAGGCTGCTCATGTTGGTTCAGGGATGATGCAGAAGGAGGTAGACGAGCTGCAAAGATGTTATCTTCAAAAACAAGCTGTTTGCACTAAGTAGCGCTAATGACAAGAGCTAATAACAAAAGTACTAGAATAAGAGTATTTTTACAGTGTGTCTTAAACTGTACTGTAGGGCCTATTTTGCTGAAGCGTGTCTTAAATTAAATTGTTACTTTATTTGGGTCCTGATAAAAGAGAACATCTTGCCCTGTACTTTTGCACTAGATCTGTGCTGGAGTGAGTAAATCATACAGTGCAAACCAGCAATTGAGTATGATCTTTCCAATTTAGCTTGTCCCCGTTTCAGATATAGCAATTGCACTTCCTTATTATTATCCCCAGTTTAACCCACTTATGCCCAACCTGACTCATAAAATTTTAGGGGAAATAATAGTTGGGCCCCTAACCATCAAAAACTAGAGAGGTGGGTGATGTTTTTAACTGGGACATTTCAGTGATCCAGTTTCAGTGATCCCTGCTGCAGCAGCACAGCGAGGGCATGGGCCAGTTTTGCCTTGGAACCAGAACGTGCAGTTGCAACTGGGGAAAGAGGGGTGGGGGAAATAAGCAGGGGCAGAAGAAGGACACATTAAGCTTGTCTCATTGCAAACCTACAGCCACCTCAAGAAGCTCCGATCACAGGTAAAAACCCTCATCTTAAGTGCTGAACAAGCACAAAGTGAATTAGCTGTTAACCCAAAAAGCAAATAAATAGTATCTGCACATAAAGCAAACCATGGGATGGGTGAGTATAGTAAAACTAATGAACATTTTAGGTCTTGCTAAAATGCCTTGGGATTCTACATAGAGAATATAAGATTTATGCTGTAGGAATTAAAAATTAACTTTAAATCAGTCCTTAAAAAAGAGATGAAGAGGGAAGTACAGCAAAAATCAAAGGATGTGGTGAAGGTCAAAGGTGAAAAAAACTGCAGCAGTAATGAACTCTTCGCGTTCAAGGCTGAAACTAACCACAGAATACAAGATCAGACTGGTTTAAATAACCACAGGGTCAAGAAAATCAGGCTTTGGGCAAGAGTTACTCTGTCCAGAAATATGTTTGCCATATTTATATTCATTTTTATATTAGAGTTTTAAAGACTAGCTTTTCCTCCAGACAAAGAGATCTTTAAGCGCTGATCTTATGCATGGTTAGTTTTTTGACCTATAGGTGCTTCTTCATCCAACAGCTGGCCACTTGGTAGTAGCCCTTGACACAGTTGCTTCTTAGACCTTACACATTTTCAGTATTATTTCGTTATGCTTAAAAATTAACTACGTGTTTTTCTTTACAGTAATACTTGTGATGCTTTTTTTCTTAATATGTGTGGTTATTACTCCACGGTTAACATTTTCCATGAAGCTCTTTTAAAACTGTTTTGAATGTCACTGCAGCAGATTCTTCAAACTCCACAGGTCTCTATCAGATTTGGGTGGGAGAAAAGGAAGGACCAATATTATTAGCGTTTGTGCAACAAAACCATACCTTGACTCTACAAAGCAGACATTTAGGAAGGAATGCTGGATGTAACTAGAAAGTACTTTTTTCTTACCCAAACTAGCCCTGTCTTCTTAAGCTCAGTGATCATTACAGGCTATTTTCTTGCAAGGCTTCATATATTCCAAAGGAGGAACAGCAGTTTTCTGGAATTAGAAGCTTCAACTCAGTTGATTTGGTTCCTCTTGAATTTGTGACCACAAAAATTATTAGGGGAAAACAACAACAAAAAAATTTAGAGCTAGCAGCAAGATGTCGTAAGGATAAGAATTAGCTAAAATACGCACCGACCCACTTCAAAACTGGCAATGAAGTTCCCAAGTCTCAACTGGAGACAGCATCTGCTGCCTTTCTAGCTGAAGTTATCTTTATTTATAGTGATTCTTCTTACCCTGGACTTCGTATTTCCTTCCAAAACAGAAAAACAATGTAAGATTCCACAAGATAAACAAAGTAACTAATAGCTACATTTCACAGGAGCTTACTGGCAACAGCTGTGAATTTAAAGTCAAAAAAAGGGGGCATAAAGCCAATGTTCATATTGAACACTGAGTATGACCCCTAGGAATACAAGAGACTAAGACTGGTACTAAGAGATGATATCTAAAATGGGGTCATTTCTTTTTTCTATTTACTTTTTGCTTCTTATTTTTAATTTAATAGCAATTGTTGTAGAGCATAGAATACAGTTGCACCAGTGATGAACACTGAGATAACAGGTACCATACATTAAAACAAATTGCCTTCTCCGAGTTTCAGATGCTTCAGTGTGGAAACACCAGCCCTCTGACTAAACTTAATTCAGGTAGCATATCCTAATACCAGGCAATTTATGAACATCCCTCTCCACTGCTTCAAGTAAATGCCTGGCACCTCCCACAGAGGGCAGGATTGAAGAGCTCCTACATCACTCTCCAGATGGGCTTTGCTGAAAGTGTCCATAGTTAGTCTAAACAAACAATGGTTTGGCAGATGGTTTCAGCCATTTTCTATACCTTCCAGGTTACAGGTAGTCCATGCAATGAAAACCGACCAATCAGTCAAAAAAAAAAATGTTTTTTTGAAGGTTTCCTATCATCTCCTACCCCAGCTTCTGCCTGACCTGGGACATGGGGTACAGTGTCTGTGCAGGGCAATGATTTTGTAACCTGGGCCTCTACTGAAAGGATATCATGGGTGAGAGCTAGAACGATGTCCTCCTCCATGCACAGAATCACATCACTTCAACTGAAGGACATCCACATGAATACCAACAAAATGTTCATGCCATCGCTCTCAGGACACTAGGGATTTGCCCTCAGCAGTGCGTGGAGAGTAGGGTGATGGAGGATGTGAGTGCAACTGCACCATGGTGTGCTCCTGTGGGAGTAGTGACAGGGTGCCATGGCAAATGATGTGGCCCCAAGCAGTGAAGAAGTGCATTCCTCGTACTTGTGATTTCCCCTTCTGCTGCCCTCTTGCCCAAGGACATCCTCAGGCCCTGCAGAAATGCATCCTCCTAGAGCAGAACTTGCTTTACGAGTACCTCAGCCCACGGCACAGCAACATGGACATCTCAAAGGCAGTGTAAATTGAGACTGGCATCTCAGCTGGGCTTAACCTGCAGCTCTGTGACATCTTTGGAAGTGTCTTAGTCCAGGGGCAGATTTTTGAGAACAGCATTGATTTGTGAAGGGACTCTGAGCCATGGACTTGTAAACAACAGCTTGTTCAGGTTTACTAGCTGAAGCACAATTTTGCAGCAGGAGTCTAGACCAAGAAAATAAAAAAGTCAAGCTGCAAAAGGCAGATCTCTAATTTAACTCGCTTCCTAATCAATAGATTCAAAACAAAGAGAAAAAAACCTGCAATTATGAGTTGGCATCTACCCACGTAATCAGTGAAACAAACCCTTTGCTGAGAGCTCAGAAATAAGGATCACGAAAGAATGAACTGGGCACTTCCCACGTGATCCAAGCTTTCACAGCACTGGAAGTCCTGCCAGGGGCTTTTGAGCGGCCATACTTCATTGTCCTTCCCAGAAGGCTGCTGCTCTTCCAGGTAAGCGCCCACAAAAGCTGATGCCCAAGCCGAGCAAAGAGGATTATGAGGAAAGAGCAAGACGGAGGCGAGGGGAGCAAAGCGAGAGCAATGAGCAATGCACAGACTCACGGGCCTTTTCCTGATCAACTCAGAATGCTCACGTGCCAGATACTCTCTCTGCACGGCTGGAAACGCACGTTGCTGATGGCTCGGCTCAGAGGGGAGAGCAGGATTTCGGAGCAGGAGAGCATGAAGTCTGTCCCCATGACTGCAGGGAATCTGAAAGCCCATTCCACGCAACACAACGCCAGCTGGGCACTTTCTAGGCAGCCACACCTGTATTACAGCAGCACAGGGAAAGCTTTCTGGGGCAGGCAGTTAGGGTATTTGACTACAAGATACATTTGGATCCTTGACGCCCAAGGTCACTGCCCCCATTGTCACACAGTCAAGTATGATATGCAGTCCCCTTGTCTGTCACCTGTCAGTGCAATCTCTGTTAAAACCTACATTTTAAGATGCTTCACATTCAGATCTGCCATTCTTGCAGATAAAACAGAAGCACCTTTGAAGCACTAATTAACTTGCAAGCTATATTCAACAATTGCACAGTAAGACAATCTTCAGCTCTAATGTATTTCAGTGCAGAAAACGAAAATGTGGGTTACAGGAACAATTCGCTCATGAGGCATCCGTACTTACAGGAAGTGAAATACAACCATTTGTGCCCAATGCCCTACCATCTGTGCCAAGCCTATTGATAAACCTTCCCTGACAGGATGAAGTACTGCTCATGTAAAGGCATCCTTAACATAATATGCCTCTACAGCATTGGGCTGGCCTAGGTTTGAAAAACAGCCTTTTATAATACACAGATGAATTTAGCACTTAAGAAGATTAATGGATTCGTAAATAGCCTGGAAATCCAAACTCATTGAATTTAGTTCATGGAACAGGTCAAATAGGCATTTATCAAACCATCTGGCATCTTTCTTCCCTGGGGAAAAACTGGTCGAGCTACGGATAGCTGAGGAGCCAGCGCAACAGTCAGGGTTTGTTTTTTTTCCTCGTACACAGCTTTCCTCTAGCAATCGCTGGTGCTCATTCGAAAGCAGTAGATCTTTTGGGGCAGAGTGCTGCAGACCAAAGCAGGCTGCCCCAAGGCATGGGTCTTGACGCCACTGGAGATGCTGCCTTTTTTGCTGGCACAACGTGTGGGCAAAAAAAAGCAGCTTCCCCGTCTCACGTGGCAGCTGCTGCGGGAGTTCAGGAGCGCACAGTCATTTTGCACGTGAGCTGATGTGTTGGCTTTCCACAGAGCTGTTTACCCTACAGCCTGTGGGACCATCCATGAGGTTGTTCACAGCAGCATTGGGGTCACGGCACAGCTTGAGGCTGATGGCATCAACTCTCACTCAGGGCTGGCCTGGCCCAGCCGCTGTGAACAGACCCCACCGACCCAAGGCACCTTTGCTGAAGCAAAGTTCCCCGGTTCTGCCAGACAATCACAGATGTGAGAGGGCACAGGCGCTGCTAAGAAAAGGTCTTCGTGCATTGAATTTGTACATTACCCACCATTTTTCACTCGTTCAATGCCTGAAGTCCATCTTCAGCTGGCCTGTCCACGTACATTTTTGGGTAGCCACCAGCATATGGCTGGGGCAAGGGGCAGAGGCAAGGACAGCCACCCGCAGTCATTTTTAGCCAACGTGCTGTCTGTACTGAAACACCACCTTAGCAAAACGTGTGCCAGTGTGGCTCTCCCTCTGCTGCTGCTGCCCCAGCACCAATGGGGACTGAGCCAGGGCAGGGGTGGAGGTCACATTCATGTTGAATTGCTCATGAAAAAGCAGGGATTGGGAAAAAAAAAAAAAAAGAAAGGTTTAGGAAAATGTTTGAAAGAATTCTTTTAATTAATTTCCATTTTTATTCCTATTTTATGACATTTTAGCAGTAATAAAGGATTTTATATGTTGTATCATTTCATATGAACATGTACACCATAGTATGATAAGCCATGTATAATGAATTAATATAGTTTAAATGTCACAGAAGTGTATTTCTATATAGTCACTTTATAAACCATTGCTACTTAACATAAATGTAAGCACAGTCATGTTCTAAGTCAGTCTCTATTCCTTATGCTGCAATAAATAGCTTGCCATTTGCTCTAGACCATAAAAATGACATTCATGTGCACCCATTTGAGTAGCCTACAAAAAGACCACCAGAGTAATTAGAAGATCTTTTATCTTTGAGAGCAAAATATCAAATTATTTTATGAATGTGCTCTAACAGAGATAACCTAATTATTTCTGGTCACAGTAGCAGCTTTCACTGAAGATTTCAAAGATAAGACATGTAAGATGCATAGAAAAGAAAATGATGGCATAATTGGTTTGTACAATGTAGTATGACGTGGTACGTAGTACATATTAGTGGTGGAAATCCCAAATAGTCAGTAGGGCCTGGTGGCATTTGTCATCACCCTGTCCTGCCTGTGCTGTCATGCCATGAAATAATCTACAAATAAAAAACCCGATATATTCCTTGAAATAAATAGTCATTGAAAAATAAAAACACATTTGAAATGGATGATACTAAGTAAGCCCTTACATTGAAATAGCTTTTTCTCAGACAAATGTTTTGACAAACATGGGTCCTCCTGCACCTGTGCCAGGATAGCAGGGGAAGAAAGGATCAAAATCCTGTCTGTAGACATGTCCAAAACACTGTGCCTGTCCCAGACCCACCTGAGGCAGGCACACTCTCCAGATGCTGTTCCCCTGTTCACAACAGCTAGTGCTGCATCCCGAGACAATACTCAGAACAGTCCTGCTCCTCCCCACGCATGCTGGTGGAAACCAGGAATAGTTTGCAAGCCTTCAGCAGCACCAGCTGTGAGTGTCTGTCAGGATATGCAGAGGGGGTCCGGTTTTACTGCCTCGTTTTGCTCTCATAAAGTCAATGGTTGGGTCAACTGAAGTTGGCCCAACGGAATAAACAGCGCCACACCACCATTTGTACAGAACCGTCTTCTGTCCGCTCCCAGCAGGGGACATCATATACCTCTAAGCAAAACTTAGCCCTGCTGCCATTCTTTCATAGCTCATCTTCTACACAGCCCTGCAAGTGTCTGGGAGGCTCTGAGACCCCACAGAGCAGGTTTCTCACCCAGAGCGGGACCCAGCTTTCAACCAGATCCCACCAGCACCCAGAGGAATCTGGAGCAAGATCCAACCAACCCAGCTCAAGAGAGTTTGGAGCCAGATATGTATCCAAGGCCCACAATATGAACCTTTCCCTAATGACTAGGTAGGTACAGGGACTAAATGCTTAAGCAGGACCCATGCTCCAGGCAGCCCTTGGACTACTTGTGCTGCAAAACAATCACTGTAAAAAGCACTGGGAGGTAAAAAGAGAAGGAGACAGCCTCAATATTGTCTTCCCCCACCCCAGAAGAAACCCCATCAGTCAGTCCGACCAGCTGCGTGGTGTTACTGTAGACTTCAGTGGTATTTGCCACCTCCTCGGGAAGGCCCATCTGGAGCAAGAGTTTGGAGATAAGGCTGTTGAACTTGCTCTCTGTGGTAGACCAAGGCTCTTCACTTGGGGTCGGGCCTTCAGATGTGAAGTTCAGCTCCACTGGATCAAGACAGTAACCTTCTGGCGATCTCTCGTAGAGCACATCCATCAGGTCAATCCCAGCTACTGAGGAGGGGGAGGCACAGGGGATATCCCTGACAAGCCTGTAATTCTCCATCCACTCCTTCAGCCACTCGATGCGGCAGTCGCACTCCCAGGGATTGCGGAAGAGGTACAGCCGCCCCAGGAAGTACACCGGCTGGAAGACAGAAAAGGGCAGTGTCGTCAGGTTGTTGCTGTTCAAGTGCAACGCAACCAGGCTGGTGAGGTTTTCAAAAGCCCCTTCCTCAATGTAGTTAATCCTGTTGCGGTCCAGGTAGAGGACCTCCAGCTCCCCCAGGTCCCTAAACCAGGTGTTGGAAACATTCCTGAGGAAATTTCCCCCCAGGTTGAGCATCTTCAGGCACCTCAGCCCATCGAAGGAGTTTTCTGGAAGCTCGCTGATCAAATTGTCGTTCAGATACAGGTACTCCATCTTCTGGCAGCCCTGAAAAGCTCGCTCATGAATGACATTTATCCTGTTGTCCTGCAGATTCAGGTATTTCAGCTTGGTCAGGCCCTGCAGGGAATTATAGGCTACCGCTTCGATCCTGTTTCTCTCCAAGTAAACATGGGTCAGGTTCTCCATGCCCCTGATGGCACCTGGGATCCTCCGGAAGTTGTTCTGGAAGCAGAAGAGCTCCTGCAGAGCAGGCAGCTCAATGAAGATCCTATCTGGGATGTTGAAAAGATTGCAGTCTGCCAGGTCCAGCTTAACCAACCGTCTGAGAGCAGTGAAGGTCCGTGTGTGGAGATAGCGAATATACTCGTTGTGGGCCATCTTCAGCTCCGTCAAGCTGGGCAGTCCCTTGAAAGCCCCTGGGGTGATGAAGGAGATATTGTTGTGGTTGAGCGACAGGGATTTGAGGGAAGGCAAGGTCCCAAAGGCCCTCTCAGAGAGGAACTTGATACTGTTTTTGTCCAGGTTGATAGAGGAGGCTTCGCAGGGGAACTGACTAGGGATCTGCCCCAGACCAGCGCGATCACAGAGGACGGAGCAGCTCCGCTCCTGGGTGCACACACAGTTGGGAGGGCAGGACCGCACACAGGCCCACACCGCCTGGACGTGGGGAACCCAAAGGATCACTGTCAGAGAGGAAGACGCCATCCCCATGGAGGCATGAGAGGAGAGAATCAGGACGCATCGTTAGCAAATATATTAGTCACGACAGGAAAAAGAAATTACTCTGTCTTTGCCTTCCTTCTAGCCAGGCTAATTGCCACTCACTACTTGTACCCCAATGCTGACCAAGGCATTCTCATGAAAGATTCCTAAAAATCTTCTGCTGGGGTTTCTAAACCCTCTGAGAAAATGTGCGTGTGTATATATATATATATATATGTATAAAAAACATCATTTAGAACATCATCTCTGATTAATTTCTGTCCCCAAGATGGTGAATGGCCTAGACTGCAGAATTTCTCAGTGTCTCTGTGACTGGTCTCTCTGCAAGCTGACAGGGACATGGTTTGGCCAGGAGGCAGGCAGAAATATGCTTTGAAGCCCGCAGCTGTGGATGGATTACAGTATTTCTGGGTAAGGGAAAAGGGCAAAGCAGCATATGCTAGTCCAACAGCGGGCAAGGGAGATCAGTTAGTTCCCTGGGGCATATCAAATTCACGCTTTTTGCTTTTATCTTTTCTTTGTTCGTCCACGTTTCTCCACCAGAGCCAGGAGTTCCCTGCAAGGGGAGCTGTCTGCTGCTAAGGATGCATGCAGTACAGTGTTTAAAAACACATTCCCATTGTGTTTTGGTAGAAAGGCATGAGGAAAAACAAATTAAAAGATATCAGTCAACTGTTTTCTTCATGATTTCACCATAGATAAGATACTCTGCACCACCAGCACAGTTTTACTGTTTTGCCATGTCTCAAGACAGTTGCAATAATGTCTTGCTCTTGATGGGAGCAGCTGCTTTTATCAGCCTGGCATGGGAGGGAGGTGTGTGGCTATTGTGGTTTCTTTTCAAATTAGGCCCACACAGGTGGATGTACAAAGAGGAAAAGAAGGTAAAAGCTCTTGGGGACAAATCAGAGAAGAACGAAAGGAACAGGAGATGTCAGTCTCCGTGGACAAGCATTTTTGTGGAGAAAAAGCATCCAGTCAACCAGACATCTGCAAAATAAACTCATTAGAGAGGAAGAACTGAAGGCAGAGCTTATTTTGTTAACTGGTCTCAAAGGCATATCCTACTGGCCACTCAACAAAATGAGAAGCCACATCAGCAAAGTCTCCATGTAGTCACCAGCAGGAAACAGTGGTATTGCTACTGACTGTTTTTTCTGCTGCAGTTTATTGGCTCCCACACAAGCACGAGCCTTTTACATTTTTTTCCAACAAGACATGACATACCATCTTTACCAACAGCCACCTTTATTACAGCACCACTGGGATCACATCGCTGCTGCTGCGTGGCTGGTAGCCCCAAGGGCTGAGGCACAGGGAACAGGCGTTCCCCCACGCTCCTGCAGACTCTCTGGAGAGGGAAGCTCCAAGCAGCCAGGCTGTCTCTCCTCATCAGTTTTCAGCACAGCAATTGCCCACTACAGGTGTATTCCCAATGGACATTTTCATTAAGACAGACTTGTGAGGTATTTTGCCAGGAAGCATCAGCTTCAGCAAGCGTCAAGCTTTTATTTTTGCAGCCCCTAAGGCTTTAATGTACAGACCAAACTACAGTTCAAACTGAAATTGCTCTGCCCTTTCTACATCCTTTTTAAAGGCAACATGCCCAGTAAAGTATTTAGAAGTTTGCTCTGCCTGTGGCTCCTTCAAGCAGGAGATTTGCAAAACCAGTTGCTGGGCAGGTCTCCATTGATAGGACATCAACCCAGGAGCTTCCCGGCTTGATTCTGTTTGAACCAACCTGGACACTGCATGTAGAAGAGGGATTTAGGTATGTGGAGGGAGCAACCCCGAAGGACTTTAGCTGTGGCCTCTTTTTCAAAATTCAGGTCCCATCAAGTCTGGCCATGCTACTGTGAATGGAGAATCAGCAAAACAGCATCGCTTCAAGGATAAATGACAGTAAAGGACTCTGAGAGATGGAAAGGATTTTGAACAGGTTTTCATTTCGTTTGTATGCTCTTCTCCTTTTTCCTGAGCCCTTATCTAACAGCCATGGCTAAAAGAAAGACCCCTTCAGTCAGGTTTCTGGGCAGACAACAGGTAAGGAGCCTAAGGACAAGGAGGGGGACAACGCGCTGGCCTCAGATTGCTCTTTCTCCATGCAGGCTGCCCAGGGGCTGCCTCCTTTGCTACCCTTTGCACCAGTCCACACTGTTGCTTGCAAACAGGGGCATATGTTGTTTTTATTGGGCAGTTACATAAACTGAGGTCCAGACAGATTAAGGATTTGCCTGTTCCCAAATGTCTGACCGCAAGTGGCTGTCTGGAAAGGATGGGTGCAAGTGTTGCTGCTGGAATGAGAGCCTTGCATGGGCTCAGGGTGACATCCAGAGGGGCATACGTGCATAGGCTGTCCTATATGTGAGACTGCCCCAAGCAAGTTCAATGTCTAGCTACAGTCACCCCAATTTCAGCCACATCCCTGGCCGTCAGAGTGGACCTCCCCCAGCAGCTGTGTGGGAAGTGTAGGAATGAGCATGCCACTAACCAAATCTCATCCTTCGTCTCCCTGCTTGTTCTCTACTCTCACAATAAAGGAAACATCTGTACCCAAGCCATAGCCAGCCTGTTCTCTTTTTACACAAGGGTGTTTCAGTGCCAAATTTGGATGGTGTGCTAGTGGCATTTCACAGCGCACATCTAAGATCTCTATTTACAAGTGTATCTCTTTGCATTGTGCAGTACACGGAAAACGAACACTTGAGGACCATCCAACTAGGAAACAATCCCCTGGCAACAGGAGCTCAGAGGAACCCCTCAACACCACAGTCTTCATGTTAATTGTCCTTCTTTCTCTTGCAAAGGAACACCACCAAACCCTGAGGAGAGCCGCTGCTTAGAGTATAGGAGCTCAGATCTTTGCTGTTGGTCAGATCTCTTCTGACCAACACAGCATGAAACATTCCCACCTCTCCCTTCTTACTCCTTTCCCTTCCCCCGAAAAAATGTTCTTTGCTTTTTTACACCACGGCAGCAAACAGGGCAGCAGTTGGAAGATGCCTCCAACTCATTGGCACAGAGGTTGCTCAAATGGGTGTTTAAGAAAAAGGGTGAAATGCAGCAATAAGGTCAAAAATATTTGTGAGATTAAGGAATAAACAAAATTTCATCCAGGGATGATGTCTTTTGCTCTTTCAAATACTACAGTAGTTTAGTATTTGAAAGGAAGGGTGAGACCGAAAAAGGTTTGCAGAGTTTTCAGAAGGGTAAAGAGACAACGATTGCAATAATTGAGTATTTAACCTACAGCTTTCCAAATGATCTGTCTAATCCACTACTGGGTAATGTAGAATAAGAGTATACTCACCATTTAAAATGACGGCAAACATTACCTTGATTATTCACTAGTGGCATTTCAGGTCTGGCAAGCAAACTTGAGGGATCTAAAAGCACACAGGAAGAGTAGAGACAGGTTTCATCCTCCATTATTTCCCTGCATCATTTTCGCACAATAAGGTCTATGTTTAGAAAGCAAGAGCAAGGAAAAAAAACTCCTCTCCACACTCTTTCAAACTGAAGAAGTCCCCAACACCTTCCTGGTGAGTATCTTTCTTCCACCACTGACCTTCTCAGGGAATCCTGCAGCTTTGTGCTACACCTTTTCACAAGCTCATCTGCATTCTTCCCACCAGCCATGCCAAGGGCAGGCTCCCGTCATCTGAAGTGGGAAAAGATCATCAACAGTAAGACACCGGCCATCTCCCCTGGAAATAGGTGCTGGTACAGAGGAGGGTAACCAGCTTAGCATCAAACAGCCAAAACTAAAATTCCCAACAGAAATCATCTTAGATACATTGCTTACCTATGCGGGCACTGGCTGTGTCCTCCCTCCTGCTCACAAGGCTGCCATTAGTCGTACGAGCCAGTCTCTGAAAAGTTGGCATTTTTTTCTCGCAAGCTATCATTTAATGGTAGGAAAATCCTCTGTATCAGAGGAGGATTAGCGGAGATGGAAGAATGTGTCTGTCCTCTAAAGCTCTCAAAGCAAAACAGGGATTGCAGACAAACCAAACTGATGCTTTCTGCTCTCTGCCAACCTCCCCCACCATTAAAAAAAAAACAAAACCCACAAACAAACAAAATGATATAGTCCAGAATTGGACCACTGCCATTCAAACAGCATTGCTGAAAGTCGTTACTCCACTCCCCATTATATAATGGCAGAGGAGGTGGGAGCGGAGGGTTCAGCCTAAATGTGATTATATTTAGGGGCAAGCACAGGCTTATGATTTCCCTTCGTTGAGCTCTCCAAACCGACACAGCCTCGGACTCTCTTCCCCCGTGCACACTTTCCCAGCCCCAGTGCGGCTCACACGCCGCTGAGAGGATGCCGGTGTGCTTTGCTTCGCTGGGAATAGCTCCTGAAGGACAAGGAGATGCCAACAGCACTGGGAGAAGGGTCAGCAAACACAGGGAGCTTGCATGGTGTATATGGGCTTGGAAATGATGAACTCTGCCCTGCCTGAGTGTGTTTTGCTTGTGATGCTGCAGCTGGTGTGTGGAATCATAAAGATGGGTTCTGCATGTGGCAATGTTTTAGCATTCAGGGTGTGAATTGGTTTTTAAATCCTTTTCTGACAGAATTATTATGGTTTCTTTGGAGAGTGGGTGCTGAATAAGTGAGTTATTTCAGCCTCCCGTGCCTTAGGTAATTGTGTTCACCGTGTCAGAGGGAAAAATAGCTCTAGTCTTTATTTCTGAGTGAATTATTCTGGGGTTGGTTTTGGTTTTTTTCAGGAAATGGAATACCTGATGAATTTATGCCTGATACAGCAGGAAAGATTCAGCTGGGAACCAGCCCACTGCTGCTGCTGCTTAACTCTTCCTGTAAATGAAAGCACACAGCTACCCCAGGTTTATTTCATTTTGACTTTCCCTCAGTCTTAAGGCATCTGGCTGGTACCTCAGGGAATTTGTGTCTGTCTAAATTGTGTGTAAGCAGACTGGTACTGGGGGAAGGGGGGAGCAGGGGCGGGCAGGCTGGAGGGAAGGGGATGACCCACATAGCACTGATTTTATCTGAAGGATATCTTTCCCCCACCACCTAGCTGTACCAACTCCCCAGCTTTGTACTTCTGCACTTTGCAGCACCGCTGCTTTACACAGAGGAAAGAGATTTGCAAAGCCACACACAGGGTTGTTGCAGTCTCCGCCACGGAACTGGAGAACTTGTGGGGACAGAAGTGGCACCAGCTGGGCGCCCGCCAGCACGGGGGCAGCTGATGTTTCCTATGAAGGTCCCAGCATACCAGGAAACTACGACCCGTCTGATCGCAGAAAGCA
>JAHREE010000459.1:353088-386176 GCA_033628505.1 Tringa tobata | reverse complement strand
GCCCTACCAACAGAAGTGACGGGCTAGCACAGATCAAAAGGGGACTATCCCCCCCTCCTGTCCAAACCATGATACTGTGCAACAAAATTAATAAATAATGCCAGCAGGCTTCTGCCTGGCAGAAACACACTGAAAGAGGAGACCAAGATTTGCAAACACATCCGGGGAAGGGGGATTCGGGGGGGCGGGAGGGGGCGGCAGGATGGGAAAGCATTGCCTTCTGTTTCCTGCACAGCTTCTGCATTTTGCATTGAACCAATCTGTAGATAAAACGCAGAAGAAGCCTCAGGAGCAGAGACCAGACCCCCAAGAAAATTCCCCCATCCACCACAAAAGCCCTCGCAGCCAGCCTTTCCTGCTGAAGCCCCTCTCAAGCACACTGTGCCCCTGGCCCCGGGCCTGACAAACACTCATGCAGATAAAAAAAAAAAAATCAAGGCTCAGAGACTCAGTCTAGGAGGTAAAGGCATGGGATAATAATGGGACGTTTTCTACCCTTCAAATAATATCCTTTTGGCCCACAGCCGTTAACTGTGGAGACAAGAAGTATTGACCCACCCTCTCCCACATGGAATGGGTTTTGGCCAGCAGCTAGGCGAACCATCAGGCTTGTCGCACAATCCTGGTACACAAGGTTAGAAAAAGTCCAGCCTCCCTTTCCTGCATCAGGGAGGGATACTAATCCCTATGCAGGGATCCCTGCATACTAATTAGGCACCTTTCTACTGGCAAATGGGTTCTCAAGTCTTCTTTACTCATCCCCCTTCTAGGTGTGAAGCCCTTTCAGTGCCCGTTGCAGCTCTCTTTCTGTGGTGGCTAATGGGATTTTGCGAGGTGCACAGCAGCGTCTCAGTGATGGGGCTGAGAGACGTGGTAGTGTAGCTTCTGGTTATGACAGGAAAAATCATGTCTCTGAGCACATGCCAAAAGTCCATCTCCTGCAACGTGTCAGTCTTCCCACAGAATCCCAGTATGCAAGGCAAGTGGGCTGTGCTCTTCCCAGTTGGGGGGGGTTGGACTAGATGATCTCCAGAGGTCCCTTCCAACCCCATATCATTCTGTGATTCTGTGACTTTGGGCACCAGCAGAGCAGAAACTGCAAAGGTCAAGATTTGGCACTGTAATTACTTTTGGGGTTGGTTTTTTTTTTTTTTGGTCTTTTATCTCTCCTAGACACATGGGAAGTCCAGAGCAGAGGTGGGGAGGGAACCACCTCTCCAGGAGGCCCCTTTGGCATTATCAGGCCCCTGCCCTGACTATGAGGCAGCCCGTCTTCCTGTACGTGAAATGGGAAACAGCAAGATTAACAGAAACCCAAATCAAAAGATGTAAGTATCTGCTTTTGAACAAATCTGATGTAAGGCAAGAAAGCTTAACCTGGGCTAGGAGAGCACTAATTATCAAATGGTAAATTAACAGGTAATTCATCTCTAATGTGAGCTAATCACTTCTAGAGGAGGAACTAATTAAATGGGGGAATTAAATCGCCTAGAATCTGCAGAGCAACCTGTTCTGATGGGACAATATGGGATCAGATAATCATGTCAGCTTCATTTTCTTCTCCTCTGGACACGAGTGGTGAGACAGAGAGCAAGAGATTAGTGCAGTGCCTCCCCCTCCCAGGCTGCAGCCTGAGATGACCGCACCTCGCTCAGCCTCAGCCTTTTATCTTGGCAAAACCTAAGCAAATGCAGCTGCTCAAAAAAAAAAAAAATATTAGTAGGTGAGAGAGAAGGAAGTTTTCTTTACATAAATGGCTCACAGGGCCATGACGCACCCTCCTGCCCGAGCTCAGTGCCAAATGGACGACAGACTGAACCGGAGTCAAAGTCTGCTGCCAGTGCTCTCCAGCAAAGAGTAGGGGTAAAAAGGGAGCGTCCCTCCCTTGGACACGTGTGAGGCACTTGGAACAAGAAAAAGTTCATTTCGCTTGGAATTTCGGTTATGTCCAAGCTGTTACTCAGTGCTGAGCAATGGTTGGGAGGTTGAGGCTCTTCCACGTCCGTTAATAAAAGCCAATCCACATGGTGCCACTGACATGCTCCAGGCTGAGTGTGGGCACACAACCTCATTTCTGTCTAATTAGCCAGAGCGGTGTTTATGTCAGCATCATGCTTTTACGACAGCTCCATGCCAGCTGCAGGAAGAGAAATGATACTCAGCCTTGTAGAAACGCAGAGCCACATGGGCAGACACCACCTGATCTTTCGTAAAGCCTGCCAGCACAGAAATAACTTCTCAGAAACACTTGAACGCATCTGAACAAGCAGAGTGAGCCAATATTGGATCAGCACTTTGCACCACAGGGCTGCAGCATTTGCGATCCAGCCTTCAAAACCCTAAATTTGGATTTGCTTGGATTTACTGCATCTCCAAACCAATGCCTAAGCTCACCTACTTTTCAGTTCTGCTATCTTCTTACAGCATTATGTGCCAAATCCTCTAACAACCCTCCTGGATGGAAAAACACAAGCATTTACACTTCAGAGCAGTGAATAATATGTGGCATCTATAAATGGGTGAGGCTTTGCAAGTGAAATAACATGGTTAGACCTGGGTGGAACTGAGGGGGGAGGTTGAATTACCCAGTTCGTGCACAGACTGTGTTTTTTCCACATGTGCACAGAGGCTGAAGGAGGCAAATTAAAAGCTTATGTCTCTCTCAAAAAATTAAATTCACTGTTGCTGATTTGTAAAATGAATCTCCAAGTGTTGGGATTTTCCCTGATACTGCATGTACTTGCTGTGGTAACATAACCTGATCACTCTGAGACATTTTGCAGGTTATGCCTGAATGACAATAATAATAGAAAAAAGCAAAACATGAAAGCTGTCAGTGCCTTAGTGAGTTCACATTACAGAACAAAATATTCTCTCCTGGAACATGCTGGGTCTTATGCAGATTCAACTTTTCTGGGTGACGCAAATGCTGTAAAAACAACTCTGAGTCATAGAATAAAATCACATAATTCCCCGAAGCCAAATAAGGACAGAACTCAGCCCACGCAGCTCTGACTTTCCGCTTTCTTGGTAGTAACAATTTTGTTTATCTTCCCTTCTAAATGATACCATTTGCCTTGCTCTCCCTGCAAATCTTGCATTTCCCATCACTCAAGCCCAATAGTTGGTGTAAATACCGGTATCATAAAAAACAAAGTCCTGTCCCAGCATCCACAAGGTCTAGCATAAAGCCTGTTACGTGCTCTCTGGGACTAGTTTTGCTAATTGGTATGAAGTCTTTATGAGGAACCTGGAAGGCATTTTCCCAGGCTGTCTGTAGTTTTATTTTGATATATTTTTCACCAAGAGTTCGTTTACAGCCCATTAGAGCCAAGCTTGGTATTTTATGAATGTAATACAGCAGCACGCAAAGAGCACTTAATGCTTTAAGTCTTTAGAACGCTTTTTAATTTCACAATGCAACTAAATCATTTCACCACCAGATTTCCCATACACTAAATTGGGCAAGGCCTTGTGCAAACAGTCTTGCAGCATGTAAATAAAGCCTTCAGACTTGATCTGTGGGTGGCATAAATCATCATCACCCTACTGCTGTCATTTTGCATCAGCAGCTGCTGAGCCTTCCACTTTGAGAGCTTAAGGACATTTTATTAATAAGATGGGAGGAGTTGCAGAAGAAAACTTGTATGTAATAAACAAGATGGGACGGATGTATTTGCAGTGCATGTAAATGTATTGGTTTATTTGGTTTTGGTATCGTTGATTTTCCTTCTCCCTGGCTTGACAGCATCTGTGCATGAGATCTGAGTGTCCATGCTGTAATGTTCGCATGGTAACGCAACGCACCGTAAGCTTGATCTAACTGTAAAGCAAACAAGAGCTATTTGTGTCCTTACTAGTTACTAACAGCTCTCTTCAGAGTCCAGTCTGGAAGACGCAGTGACATACCACTGGCTTCACGTTTTGCAAAGCAAAAGCCTCTTCAAGTGGGTGAGAACATAGCAGTGCGTTTGCATATTGTTCCTGCCTGGTGATTGGCATATAAGATATACTGGTGCCTGATTAAGATACGCACGCGCTCCTGAGTAGCGAAGCCATTAACATAGCACAGACACACTCGAAGTGTGGGATTCATAAATCAGAAAGAACAAACTGTGCTGTGACCTACCAGAGCCTTAACTCATCCCTCGGCTGCTTCGCTGCAGCTTCAGCCGGCCAACGCACGCTTGCACAGCTGCACCCCCCTGTCAGCCTTCTGTTTAGCCATCCCTCCTTCTTCTCCCTGTGCTTAAGTGCCTTCCAAGTTACCACTAGTAACTGAATATATTTACCGAATATAACCAAGGTCTCCAAGAATAGAAGAGATCTCATGCACATTCGACATTTTTGTGTTTAACAGTAACGTTTATGAATTTCAGGCATGTTTTTCCACTGCCGTGTTTAAACACAGTAAATTCAGTCTGGTTTTAATGCTGTTTTTTTCCTGAAAGGTCTACCAGATCTCTAAGGGAGGCTGTATCACCAGTGTGTCACTTGATGAACAGCAAAAGAAGTGATTTATTCAGCCCTTAAAAACTCCTGTATCATTAAATCCAGTGTAGCGCAAATGTTTGAGAACTGTTGAGAAGAAACTATGTCTCTATTACAGCTCCACTACTCTTGTCTTTTTGGTTAAGGAAAAGCAATTTTTTACTTCTGAGACCTCCCACGCCATATTCTTAAGAGATGAAAGCCAGGAAATAGTCTATCTGACATTCCTTATCTGGGGAGAAAAAGAAACACTTCAGATTTCCTTTATATATCATAAACTACCTAAAAAGAAATGACTGGGTTTTTGACTGTCTTACCGACTTTAATCCACTGATAAGTCTGGAAAACTTAATTCAAATTCTCCTGGGATTTACATGTCCACATGAAAGGATAAGTGAAAATTGCAGGTAAGCATCTCTAAAGAAGAGAAGGGGCATCGTTAGTACCCAGCCACCCTGGCACAGGATCTGTAGTGCTGTATGTGAGCTTAAACTGGGGGCACAGCAGTGACTTCCACTTGGAGAAATGATACATGTAATTCTACAGTGCAGTCCTGTCTACAGCACTCACCAAGAAGCTTAGGGAAATCTCCTTCAAATACTGGTATTAAATTGTCCAACTTGTACTTTTGTTTGGTTTGTTAAGTGCCGGCCTTTCTCTTCCATCAAAAGGAATGTCTTACACCAAGATTTATACAAATGGGCTGCACGGCAAATTGGTAACAAGCCTTTGCAGCCCAAATATTCGGTTCTTTACCTGTAAATAGACACCGTGGTCAAATCTGAAGTTTACAGCCTAGGAAGGTCACTGGAACACTCTGCCCCTGTCAGGCTACACATAGACATATCCTATTTTAGCCTTGGCACGCAGAAAACTGCAATGCAAACACCAATGCATTCCCAGGATGCTGATGGATGTTGTGACCTTTGCTTTTCATCTTGCATCTCCTGCTTCTGTAACTCGTGGAAAGAATTGCACCTCCACCTCTCAGCTACAAGAGATGAGGGGAGATGTGTTCACAAACCAGTGAGGCTGGAGCTGTCAGAACTGACGCCAGCGTTGACTGTGTCACCCTGCAGAGGGCACTTGTTACTCCTCCGGTCAGTCACCAGACCATGTTGTGTACAGTTTCACAGCTGTCATGCTGACTATTTTAAAGGACTGGTTTTTTGCCAAGTCAGAACACATTCACAAACCAAGAGAGCATCTCAGGACAAAGCCTGTCCAGGAAAAAGCCTGTTTCTATTTTGGCACTGCAGCTTGGAGAAAGAGGGTACAGATCCCAGGACTGTCACAGCTGGAGTCTGTTTATGGAGGTGGTTAAAAACACAGACTTAGCTAATCTTTGAGTTTCCTAAAGCAAAACATACAACACTGCTTGTTTATTCCCTCCAGACAGGAATTTCATCAGATGAGGTCTGTAACATCTCACTAGTTTGCCAACTACTCTCTCAAAGCCCACGGGTGATACTTTGGGGAGATCAGAAGAAAAGTAGACCTAACAGACCGCTATGAAGCATCCTCCCTAAGAAGCTCTCGTTAACATCAATCTGTATGAATTACAGAGTTAATCCTCCCTACTCTCATGAGTAATCCTATGTATTTGCGCAGCAATTCAGATAAGACGCTACTCTGCTAGATGCTGCTCAAACACGGACAAAGGCTACAGGACATAGAATCATAGAATGGTTTGGGTTGGAAGCGACCTTAAAGATCATCTTGTTCCAACCCCCCTGCCATGGGCAGGGACATCTCCCACTAGACCAGGCCCCATCCAGCCTGGTCTTCAACACTTCCAGGGATGGGGCATCCACAGCTTCTCCGGGAAACCTGTTCCAGTGCCTCACCACCCTCACAGTAAAGAACTTCTTCCTCATATCTAATCTAAATCTCCCCCCTTCCAATTTAAAACCATTACTCCTTGTCCTATCGCTACACTCCTTGATGAACAGTCCCTCTCCAGCTCTCCTGTAGGCTCTCTTCAGGTACTGGAAAGCCATCATCACAGATGGGATCCGTAATCCTGCACAGGTTTCCTGTTACCCCACAAGTCCATTGCTAGAGGTGGCTGGCATTTGCACTGCCACACCATGACACCCTCCAGAGGGATGATCCCATTTGGGTAAAGGAAATAAATAAGGGAAAGGAGACATACCCCACAACTGACAAGGTGGGACGAGGTATAAGAAGATGGTGAGGAAAAGGTTTAGGCAGGAGTCCTCTGGTGTTAAAATAAAGTAACTGGGAACAAGGTAATGAAAAAGATGGAAGAAGTTTGGAGACTGGGACCACTGCAGTCCTCTGCTTTACCCCGCTATGTGCTCAGGGGCCTCAGATTTCTTCTGAACTTGCTTCAGTCCATCAAAATACACAGGAACACATGAGCAACCATATACACGTGACACATGACTATACACCAAAACATGAAAGCTGGAACAGAAGAGTGAGAGGTTGTGTTTCAATGCACAAAACCCTTGTCTGAGGCAAACTGAACTATCACCAGTTAAAAAGGAAAAACTCCTACACCGTACAAGTGCCCAGCTCCAAAACGAATAGCCCATGCAGTCTCCCATCTGCAAGAACAGGCTGAGCTCTCCGAGCAGTGGGCTGAACAGAAATACCCAAGGGTTGTCTGCAGCCCTGGCCGTGGAGGGGGGCTCTGCAGAGGAGCTTTCATGTGACCAGCAGCTGCCCAAGGGACCCGACTGCACACGGGAGCCAAGTGCCCAAAGGGGAGGGCAGGTAAATGCTTCCCAACCCTCCAGCAGACATGCCCTGTCTTTAAAAGATAGAAGGGGTGCTTACAGCAAATATCTTTACTAGCAGGCCTGTTCATGAAAAATAAGTACAGGCCTGTATCTAGGATTGCTACGCTGGATTGGAGGCGGGGGGAGGGTGTTACAGCTCTTGAAGAACAGCATCTTTGATCAAAACAGCAGAGTCAGGAGATACTGAGCTCTCTCAGCTAGATGAAGAGGCATTGAGCTAAATTAAAGATTAATGTTAGAACTTGAAGCATAAATTAATCTCACTATTGGCTATACTGGGTTAGAAATTGAATTAATTTCTCATCACATGAAAGGGGCTTGAGCACTATCACTGGGATTTTTAGTGTTTCCTGCTAAAGGACAGTAGTTTTACATTTAAGTCAGCTAGGATAAGCCTGGCTCCTCTCTAGCCTGGGCTACTGGCACTTCACAATGCGAATGTGTAGCCTGCACCAGTTGGGCTGTGGAGATGAAGCAACATGGGACGGAAACGTTCTGACACTAATGTACTCCACTCTTAATGGCTCTTGCCAATCAGCAATCACCCCACTACGTCTGACAGCCTTCTCTATTGCACTGAGATCACTATTTCCTTATTCCCTATACGCTTCTTTTCCAGTTTGGTCTGGAAAAACCTGGACATTTTTCCTTCCTCCCTGCTCCTTTATTAATACTGTTACTTTATCTTGCGGGCAAGCTGCCCAGCATACTTGAAAATGGGCTCTGAAACTCACTGGTGACACAACGTACAAGAAGAACAGAAATCAAACCCATCGACATCTAAATTTTAGCTGCTGCTTCGCTTGCTCTCCCGTGCCCAGCACTATTCCAGGCCAGCACTCCAAGGACCTCTCAGTGATCCCAGCAGAACAGTGACATGACGGGAACTTTCTGCTGGGAGAAAGGGAAAAGCACAACCTGCTCCAGACCTATTTTTGAGGACAGCACCACAGGTTAAATCAAGGTGGGTAGGAGGTGCCATCCCACAGCCACATGCTTTTCTTCATCTCTCAACGTGAGGGAACACAAATCTGACATTCAGGGGGGACAACAGGAACGAAGGATTAACACCAGCCACCTGCAAGCTAAAGGGCTAAATAACTCCTGTATTGGGAAGGAAACCAAGATGTTTCTGTAGCAAGAGAGGATCAATTCAGTGACATACAAAGATGTTCAAAGGAAAAATGTGGTGTGTAGCTTGCGAGCAGGGGGACTCTGGAAAGCTCTGCATGGAAAACCCAGGAACCACCGCTTCAGTCTCATAGTATATTTCTCACTTCGGCTCTTGCCAGCACTAACTAATCCAGGACATCTTCTCTACCCACAAAGCTGATCAAGCATATCTTCCTGCCAGCCTGCGAGCGTCAGCAGCCAGCTTGCACTAGCGCCAACATACACAGCTGCCATCCCTCCTACCTCCCCCCACAAGCTGGTGTCTCCATCTCCACCATTCCCAGCTTAGCCCCCCACAGCCTCGCAGATCGGGATGCAGACTGGGATCTGTTGCGCTCTTCCCACGCCATTGAAGCAGGAAGATCCAAAGCTTTGATCCCATTCCCACTTTGCTGTTGACGTCAAAGGGCAAAGCCTACGCCACGGCTTCCTGCAGCAAGGCTGAGTTGCCCTGTCAGTAAAACATAGTTCCCCCTGACTGGTTGCAGAACCTTAAAAAATCTCATTTACGGTAGCAAGTAACAATCCTACTACTAACCACTCACTGCCTTCAAGGCTTAAAAAAGTCTGGTCCTTCAACCAAGCCTCACGAAGCAGCGGAGGAAGGACTGTCCTCAGCTGCCCACCAGGAACACCAAATCAGAAGAGGTGAGAGCTGCTGAACTAACTTTCCTCCCACTTAGCATCAGCAGAAAACTTTCCTTTCAAGAAAATAGCAGTGAAGGTAGCCCAAGAGCCAGGATGCTTTGGAAATAACTGCCTCAACTGTCTCCTCTGAGCTTGGAAAAGTGCTTAGCCAAGAGCATTAATTGAGATGATGTAACCCTAGTGTCAGCCTCAGCAGAGCCAGCCCTGTATAGAGTACACAAAAGGAGACAAATGAACCTGGAGCTTAAAGATTCACTTTTGTTAGGAGAAATCCAATAGATGTTTTCTCTACAACATTTCAGAGAGCAGGATGGGGCTATAAATCACATCTACTCTACAATCCATACACTGATCACGCGGGCTGCTGCGGCTGCATTTTCATAAGTTGGTGCCAGCTTTGTAAAATGAATATACAAAATAATACAGTGAATAACAAGGCAAAACTTCTGGCAGTGGTTTTCTCACCTCACCAGGTGCCCCTGCTGCTCTCTGGAGTGAAGCAGCTCACCCCCACATTTTTATTGTCAGCTGGCACCCACACACCCTGAGCATGGAGCACTGAAGGTGGAATTGGTGACACACAGTAAAATTTTGAGTCATGCTGTGACAAAAAAAATGGTGTCACACACTGATATGAAATGATGACAGAGCCGGTCAGAAACTCTTCAACAAAAGTGGTCTGTGGCTGTTAGAAAATGCTGATACTTCAAAAAAAAAACCAAAACATTTGTAAGGTGGATCCATTGTGAAAAGTGGTTCTGAACTGTCATAATATCAATGTTAAGCGATTCTTTTAAAAAAGTGTATTTTGAGAATAGGATTTAGAAACTAAAAAAGCCACTTTAATATAACTTTTAATAAAGGGAGCAGTACAAGTAGCCTGAAGTTATCAAACAACCCAGAGTTAATGTTACATCAAAGACGCTGCTATTTTGATCCTATGCTGTGTATTGGTAGACAGGAAAAAATTTTAATTTTAAAGTTGAAAGATTCCCTGGAAAAAGAAAAATCATTCCATCCAGGTCTCATTTTTAATAATACAGCATGCTCTACTAAACAAAATTAAACATAGCATGCAAATATAAACTAGCTTCTTCCTCATTTTGGAAGTTACTCAGTCACTGCATTCTGGTATTTTTATACTCCTGAAAAAATAATAATTTTTAAAAAAACCCTTCTCAACATACAGCTGTATCTTTTGAACCAATGAAAATTCAGATATCAAGTAGTTCATACAGCAATTTTTGAGAGCTACATACAAATTTGACAGCCACACCAATTTACAGTTCTGCCAGCTACTGCTCTGGGTTAAAAGAATTCAATGATCTATGTTTAAATAATCTACAGTAATAATTCTGCTGAGAAAACCCTTGAAGAGCTGTCTTCCTGCGGCTAAGACAGGACCTATTTCTGATGAGGTCCTGCCTGAGCAGCCCTGCAAACTCTTCATCTGGAGGTGTGGATCTGCCACCCTGAACGGCAGTGCAGCTGTAGTCATACCTGCCCCTAAAAAGAGACCTTCAAGCTATGAAGAGTCTACTCGAGGCAAAAGTAGATATAGGTCTCTGGGAGCAGGAACATCAAGGGAAACAAGAGTAGGAAGTTTCTGCCTTTGGAAAAAGCAGGTGGATCTCTGAAAAGTACCCAAACCAAGTAGAGGTTGCAAATGGTGCCTGAAGACCTTGGGAAAAAAAGGGTTACCTGGTTAAGAAGGATGAGGGCAGATCCTTGGGACTCAGGTTTCTGGGCTTAGTAGAGTCAGGAAAGACGGAAGGAAAACAGAACATTTTTAAGCCAGTGGGACAAATGGCACAAAGCCGTGGCTGCTGGTCCCTGACTTCATGGCTGGCAATTTAACACCCCACCTAAACACTGATGGAGGCAAAACCTAGCACAGAACTAATGCCTCATCACAGAACATCTGGTGATTGCAGGAGGAAAAACACTCAACAGCCATGATAACTAGGAAACTATGCACCACCAAAAAAAAAAATAATTTGTATTTCCAATTGAACCATCCATGTGGAAACTCATTCCTTGTCCCTAAGCATGATCAAAGATATTCATGTAATTCTTGACAAGCCTTCACCTGACCCGCTCTTGAAAGATTTCTGTTACTGCAAGTTCTACCTCTGATCCAATGCCTTCAGCTGAAGAAGTGAACCTGAAGTAGGATGGAACATGTATGGGGTGTGTACAGCCTGTCCATGTGAGCTTGTATTGTAACAGATGATCAGACTTCTAAACTAAAGTTGCACCCTTTATTTAGAATATTTGAAGAATCAGTCAAAGTATTATGATCATTTCCTTACATTGGAGTGAGAGCCTGGCATTGTAACTAAAATGCATAGAGTAATTTAACCTCCAGTGCATCATAGGGAGAGTCTCCACTGAGTTAGCAAAAGCCCCAAAAAAGTGGTGGTGTGGTTATCAGGTAGATATTCTTTAAGTACACTTGTTCAAGCAGACACCAGCAAGGACCCAGAGGTCCCCCAGAGGACCCAGGGACCCCAAGGACCCTAATGCTTCCATCTTGCTAAGACATTCATAGCCCTATGGCATAGCCTGTGCCAGAAAGTTCAGCAGAGCGCTGCAGGGTTCCACTCCTTACTTGCTACCAGCCATGGGAATGCTGTCTCGTACTGCAGCATACCCTGAAATCTGCCACCATTTCATGAGTGTTCCTGTCAAGCATAATTCAAAGTCGTCATTAACTCCCTTAAGAATATCTCAGTGTTTTAGAGCAAGGGAAGCAAGGGTGCATCACTTCTGGTACTGAACTGAAGACCAGACCAGCAGTAGCAGAAAACACCTCTTAAAAACCCTGATGACCAGCACAAGACTTATCTTGCACGGGGAACTTTGCTTCCCAGGGAGCTACTGCTAAAAGAGTAACGACTTCCAAGGCAAGGGCAATGGCTGCCGTCCGAGTGTTAGTTCCCCATGGTAAGACAGAGTGCCTCACGCTGCTCCCAGCTCCCCAGCTTATCATGAAAGGAAGTTGATGTTTGCACGACAAGAGCAACACGAGGTCAACTCTCTTAGGGGAGAGCTGGGCTTCTGGATTCTAACTCGGCCACTGCCTTCTTGCTTGACTGCTTTGTGTCTCCGTTTCCTGGCAAGGCTGACCTCCTTCTTAAAGCATGCTGAGACTTACTCGTGAGAAGTACTGCAGAAGCACTAGTGGTTGCAGTGGGCCTATCATTTTAATTTATCCACATAAAATAGGCAACTACTTGAGTGCCTGTGGGAATTAATCCATTTCGTCAATAAAGTACATTGTGATTCAACAGTGGCCTAATTATCAGATTCCTCAGCTGTTTAGGGAGTGAGGAGAGGATGTATCCTTCTTTGGACCAGCTGATATAGTTAGACACAATTTAAATAACATAATTAAGTGCATATAGAGTCTTTTCACCCAGAGTCCCTAGCGTATCTTCTCCATACACAGATGAAGAGGAGAGAGCTGGAAAAGATCAATAATGAGGTACTTTGTTTTCATAAGCCAGTCCTCAGCTTTCAAGTGTTTTTACATTTCTTCAGAGAACACTTCCCATAACCTGAATCTAATCTCTGACTAAGCTCAGCACACAAGTGGTAGTTAACAAACAGCTTTAATTATAACTCCTGGTCCACTTAATTTCTGGCCGTTCCTTCTTTGTAAATAGCGTTAAGTGTCTGTTTCCCTTGCTTCATGAGAAATGCTTTCAAACACATGAGCCTCTGAGATCTCAAGCACCAAGAGAAGCAATGTTTCGACTGCAAGAAGAAAGAAGTGTTTACCAGAAAAGATAGAAACCAAAGTTAACAATGGAAGTTAGATTAGAAAGAACCACAAAAGTAATTGAGAAATGCTTTCAGAAATCTCATTTACCTGTCTTCTCGTAGTAGAATAATCAAGGAACATTCTAAGGTGTCCCATGCCCTCCCAATAAGGGCAGTGACATTTTTTAAGCGGAATCTACCCGCAAATTCCTGGTTTTAAGTAAAAACTAGAAGTCCTAGGTGAGATGACAGATGAGGTAGGATAGAGCACTGCAGTCCTTGCTTGAAAAAGTTTATGTCCTAATGCTGACAGGATGCACAAGAGACAAGAACAGTTGCAACATGATGATGTGCCTGGCCCCAGCTAACCCAGAGCAGCAGCACAGCTGGGAACAGATGCTTTGTGTCTTTGCCTTACCCTTTATTCAGTTTCCTCTTCAAATTCATCACTACTACTTCTTTCCCACTGAGTCATCAACTGAAGGAGATTAGATAAAGTCTTTAACCACTGAAAAAGCCTTCTGGTACTCAAGTCCCTCCTTGAAGCAATGCTGTTGCATTTCCGGCACTGAGTACCTAAGTATGTAATACCAACAGAGACCTATCAATTTACTCCAGATTGTAATTCAGCCTTCCCTGCAAAGCCTGTAGTCCTAGCCTATCATAGTATGCCCCCTGATAACGAACGCTCCACCTGAGAAATCTAACTTGGATAAAAAAGCAGTAGGAACAAAGTTTTCAACACACCAAATATGTAATTTAACGTTGTCACGGTACTGAAACCTGTACAGATAGATCATCAGTCAGGTTCAGCACCGTATAATGTGTGCTCTAAACACACTGAACATCTGTTTGAACAATGTAATTCCTTTAGCATCAATATTTTTGGCTAACAAATCATAAGACACACACGGTAAATTTCCCCTAAAGTGGCAGGACTAAGAATGAACTTATTCTTAAATGCAGTTTAGAGCAGGATTTCAATTGCTTCCAAAGACTCTCTGTAGAGATGCAGTGCCCTGAATGACCAAATACACAACAGAATTTCCTTCTACCCTCACCCTAAAGGGACAGCCAAGGCCTAAGAGATAGGTAGCACTGACAGCCTTTCCAGACCTTCCATAAGTAATGCCAAGAAAGCACTAAGGGTAGCAGTAGAGGACCACATCACGGTAGGTCAATGAGCGGACGCAGGCCCTACTACCACTGACACTTTTTCTCGTCCTGGCTCGGGTCCAGGCCTGCTTTTTTAACCATCAGCAAGTTGCTTCAGCTGGGTAAGTAATATTTCTGTGAACAGGAGATAATCATACAGATCATTTTCCAGGGACATACTTCCATGAGTGCTATGTAGGAGCAGTGCTATGTACAAAGCAAATGATTCAATGAAGCAACCAACCAACTAGGAGGCAGATAGAATCTGTACGAGTATGTTTTCTGACACCAAGTGGTAACCATGATAGTTTCATACAGTATTTTATGTCACCTCTTTAGCCTTGGCAATCTTCTTCCCCTCAAAAATAATCCAGTTGTGACTGCCCTGCGAGGTTGGATTGTGTGTTAGCGCAACACATCTAGCCACGTTCACTGGAGTGGAAGAGCCTACAGCAGAGCAAGAGTGAAACTACAGACTTCTCATTTATTCCTCTCCCCCAATGCACAAGAGCTAACACTTAAGATCTGTAATTGGATGTAGGCTGTAATAACTAACTGCAGGTTATTTTCAGGAACACATCGATCAATATGAGCAACAGTGAACACTGCACTTGATGAGGATTCACAAACTCAGGCAGCTACAGACACACAGTTTTAATGAGGTATACAGCGCAACTTTTGTTTGATTGCCATGGTGAAAGCCTCAGCAGCATCCTGCTTGCGCAAGTCACCTTTCCTGTACTCAAACATTGCCCAGATTTCATACTTGCACCCAATAAAACAGTAACCAAATCCCTCCAGTAACCCCACTGCTCTCTCAACCTTTATGAGAATCCACAACAGGACGTTAATCTAAATCCCTCCCACCCCTTATCACCATAGTCAAATGGATGTTGCCTCAACACCACTGCTTATCTCCACAAGTTACAGTAACCTTACTGGCAGAAACAAGACTAGGTTTTCCTACAGCCTTTCACTATGACCTCTGCCACTGCTGGCATATGCAGCCATTTACTGTGTAAGGGCTGATACAACACAGATTCACAAGCAAAGACAAATCATTAATCATTTTCACCATTTAACCTGACAGTCCTTTTTCTTTACCTTACAATTTAGGATTTGTTTTCTCTACCCATTCCCAAGTTCTCTTTCCGTGTTTATCATAAGAAAAATTATGCTGCTCAGTATAAACTCCCACCTCTGCAGAAACACGCTCCTGTGCTTCTCTCACCTCAGTACTTTAGGTGTCCTAACACTCCTCACACCTGCAATATCCCCAGTGGCCCAGTTTCAACCTCATACCACCAGAGGCAAATTGCTTCCTTCAGCCTCAATGAAAGAGAACCTTCCTATGCCTTTCTGCCACACATGAGCACCAGGCTTCCCCCTTTGGTTTTCAGAGCTCCCTAACCCCTCCACTACCTTTAGGATGCAGAGAGCGCTGCTCACAGGCCCGGCCTAGAGCTGCTTTGTGCTCCTGTGGTTTCATCTGCCCTGTGACGTCTGCCACAGCCTTCACCAGGAACAAGCCTCACACTCAAGCATCAAGCGCAAGCCTTTATACTTGAGGGCTTGACTGCCAGATCCCACGGGCCACCTCCACAACGCACAGCACTTCACCCTCTCCTAACTGCAGTTCCATGTTTCTACAAGTTCAGCTAGATGTTATTCAGGAGGGAAAAACTGCCAGGTTAAGAGCTTTTGGAAGCTACTCAAGTGCATGTTGCACATCCAGGGACATAGCATGACAACACAAAGCCCTGCATGATGAGGTTGATAATTGGCACAAGTCTAAAGCAGGTAAATTTAGTGTGGTCCACACTCAGTGTGCTAAAAGTAGATCCTCCAGCAAGCTATCCTGGGTAAGCATGCTGATCTCCTTCCTCACCACGGTTCTTCAAAGCTCATATACATTGCTCATTGGCAGTGTATCAAGTAGGGAAGATTCCTTTTAAAGAGGCGCAGTATAGGAGTCTAGGACTGTATGTCCTCATCACACCTCTACCAGTCTTCAACCCATACCACATATCTGCGGTACACTTTTGCGGATCAGTTCACAGTGTCACTGTCTCACAGGGAATTCAACAGTTCCCAGTGTCATTTCAACACTTTAAACCTTGGCTCCTTCTAAATCACATTCTTCTAAATGAGGAAATACTTTTGTTTAGCTTCAAAGATAGACTGGAAACATCTGACCCTATTCCTTCTGCTCTAGCCCCTTGGATATTCCAATACTTAGCCTCATTCTAGCCTACTTACAGCTTAGTCCTATAGCTTAGGTTTTAGAAAACTAATTCAAAACTGGAACATGGGTATACATTTGCTAACTGGGAGGAAGGAGGGAAGAGGCCAGGCACTGCTATTTTCCCCACAGAATTTCACATGCTTGTTTTCAATGAGGCTGCCTAGTAACAACCAACACGCAAGATGCCCAAATTAAAGCTCTACTACAAGGCTAAGTTCAGAGACACAGCTGTGAGATGAGGTCCTTAATATTAAGTGGCTGAGAAATCAAGTCTGAGCACAAGTTCAATAAATTATGCTGTTGCAGCCAAACTTGGTACCCTTAGGGAAAATGATTAGAAGGTGGTCTCATCTGTCCCACATCTGCTTTATTAGCTTCTCTAAAACAACTGTAACAAGTATCTAACACTACAGAGCACTGGTTACTTTAAGATTGCTGCAGCTTCAGCCCTAAGCCTAGCTGCCATTTCTAAGCACACTGATGCGTACCACACTAGATTCACCTGCTTCCAGAGTGGCATGTGAATGAGACTACTTGGGCTACAGATCTTGGAAACCAGAAGAGTGACGCTTCACAAATGAGTAGACTGTGCAGTTCAACTTTTTTATTTTAATAAAATCAAGAATATGCACAGCACATGCAGTGCTAGCATCTAAACTAATACAATAAGCAATTCTAAACCTACAGTGACTTGAAGTTCAATTTTCACATTCAGCAAGTTTAAATCCATTCTTGCATATTGTTTTGAATCCTTGTATCTGAACTGAAAAATATTGCTGGCTGATAAAACTTGCTAAAATGCACAAGTCACTGATTATGCCAATACAACAAAGATAACCACATGTTTGAGGATTGCAATGTGCCAGACATTCACTGAAAAAAAAAAAAACACACAACTAAACAAAACTCACGCAACAAACATCTGAGAATCTGGACACTTCACATCAGTGTTTAGAAGTGTTTCATTAATATCTTAAGACAAGTGTATCAAAACCTTGGCATGTTTAATTTTAAGTTGCCAATTTTTGTTTTACTATCAGAAAGTTATGGCTACACTGCCAATGCCGGGTCTGCTTAATTTGACTTAAGAGTTTAATATGACTTAAACATTAAAAGCTCACACTACCCCGAAATATATAATTTCACGCATACGGTGACATTCAACATTCAAGTGCCAGTGTTTTTGTACTGTCTTTTGGTCAAGTTTCTTTAAACTTTCAAAGAATCACTTTTAGGCTTACAAAAATAAATATTTGTCAAAAATGTTCAATAAATATTACACAAAACTAGCAGCAAAAAGTATCTAGAAATCTGTCGTGTGCAAATAGTTTTCTTCCCAGCTATCATTCCCGTGGTCCCAAATAAGTTTTAGAATCTATTTCCTTCTCCTTAAACAAGCTGCGTTCAATCTCCAAGAGACAAAATAAGATTGGAAGTTAAGGACACGCACACAAGACATATATAAAATTCTCTGAATGTGCAATAAAAGAAGTATTTTGTAAAAAGTTATGGGCAAAATGTACAAGGGCCTAAACCTAGACTTGAAATAGCACCATAACAAATGACCTCAATACTGTCAAGTGCACCTACTTAATAAAAGTTTTAGAACAAGGCACAATACACTTGAAAAAATCTATTGCACTTTAGGAGATTTTTGCCATTTTCCTATGCCACTGTAGATTAGTTGTTAACTGCTCTGGCCACAGAGTTAGCACAGAAATTCCAAGTGGCAGAGGCATTTTTCTGGTGGACAATACTTATCTTTGGCCAGATTTAGCATAAACAGACTATAAATACAATGGAAACCTATGCAACTAAAACTGACTAAAACTGCACTTTAACAGCAGAATTGAAACCTTGTGCAGTTTATGTACATTTCCAACCTCTGTGATCTCAGGTTTGTTTGTTACTCTTCTGGAGCCATTTTACAAAGTCTACAGTAAGCCAGTTTAACATCTCCACGCAGCTTGAACAGAGTAATGTGAATCTGCATTAAAATAAAGCCTGCTGCATAATTCTTCCTGTTCATACCCTCTTGACCAAAAAACATCAACACTAGCATGCGTTATTAGACCAAAAATTCAGTCAGGCCCTTAAGGAGGACCAATCACTGCCATGGTCAGCCATTCTACCATTTCAATTTCATATGGCAGGCATTTTAAAAAGTCTAAATAGATGAATTCTCCTAAAAACTATTTCAAGTTATCAGACCTTTAAACGTTCCCTGTAATGTTCTGCCCACGTTTGGCTAGCTCACATTGATGATCTGCCTAAATATTGAAAAAGGAATTGCTGTATTTACTTGCATTAACTTCAAAAACAGTGCTTTTAATGTATGCATGTATCCATACATCATCTCATCATGACTGGAATGGCTTATTAAAGGCTATCAGGTTCTAAGTACCTATCCAGGATAGAGTGAGCAAATCAGAACTTTAACTTAGTACAGTTTTGCCACATTAGAAACTAATTGCATTGATATGCTTCAAGATGTTTTATTTTTCAAATCTGCAAATACCAAAAGCCCTAATGCAGGCTACCGCATAAGTTTTTCTTTGTAATATTATGGATGAATCAGTGATTCCTGTTTAAGTTGTATCACACCTGTGTGCCAAGGTTTGATTTTAGCCCAAGTTCAGTAATTTTTATTTTGTCAAAACAATTGATATCTTGAGCATTACTGAGCCAACAGGACATCAAAATAAAAGTTGTCTAAAGTTAAAGGCACAGTACATTAACAAACAAATGATCCTCAGTCACAAAATCATAAATGCAGTTCCTGGGTGGGGATGGGTGGGAGGGGAGTTAATCCTGACTACAGCAATAGAGTCTTCAAAACCACCTTCAAGATAGGGCTACTTGTTCCTTTGTTTCCATCTTGTGACCTTGAGCTCCCTTAAAAAAAATTTCAGTGGAGAATCACAGCTGGTAATGTACTGCGAGTTCTTGAAGCTACACAAGGTATAGTCTGGCTAAGTTACATGTGGTTTCCATATTAGCTTGTTTGGTAGGATATCTGCTGCAAGCAGATTCAGTTGCCCCACCAGTCAACCCCCTGGGAGTTATAGTTTCCTCCATATCCATCACTGTTGTAGAAGCCTCCATAACCACCACCTACGAAAGGCAAGAGAAAGTGATGCTTAATTAACCCACTAAAGACTCGAGCCTTTATAACAAGAAAACAGCCCAGGGCACAGACAGAATGCCTGTTGTCTATTAAAGGAAACCCACCCAGAAGTACTGTCAAATGCACACATTAACTAAAACATTGGAAAAGATAGATAGTATCAAACTTATCAAAGACAGGTAACTTGCACTAGCCTAGATCCAAGAAGGATGCTGAGACATAGCAAAACAAGCACCAGCTGACCTCATATTTAAACAACACATATAGAAGTTTATTACTGCAGCAAGCATTTTAGATCCCATTTTGTATTTGCCCAGTTTTTCTTACCTCCAAATCCTCTGCTGCCACTCCCTCCACTGCGGCTGCTGGTTGATCGACTGCTACTAAAGCTACTGCTGCCAGAACCACTACTTGTTCGATAGTCTCTGGCGCCAAATCCTCCACTGAACCTACTGCTGTATAAAGGAAGAAAACAAACACTTAAGTAACATCAGGGGTATCTTCTTATGCACTGCAGACACTGAGATTCAAGTACTAAGTTTCTTCAACTTTGGTTACCAACAGCAGCTGGTCAACAACCAGTACAAGTGTTGAGTTCACTGTGCTTTATAATCATTCCCAATACTACCTGGAAAGGGCATTCAAGATAGCACAGAAAAATTTAGTATTCCAGCAGGGTCGTGTTGAACTTGCCATATTTACACAAAGAATTATGTTCTCAGGTCCTATTAAGATCTGTTTCCACACAATCTCTGCTCCACAGAATTTCCAAACCTATCTTAGTGTTCAAGTGATACACTTTAATATTATACAAAAGGACAACCAATCTACAAGCATACTTCTGAAGAAAAAGCCAAACAAATAGAAATCATATGGTCCTATAACGTTAACTATGCTAAGGGGAAGGGTTGTTTCTCCCACCCCTTTAAACTATTAAAGGTGGCTTTGTATTTTAGGTTTCCACAGCAAAACTATTTTACAAGTGGCCTCACACCTGCAGTCTAACTCTCTGAACTTTCCTGGGTTTTGTCAGGAGGCATGCATTACCCTCCCCTAAACACCAAAATAGCTGCTTAAGGTACATCTCTGGCACGTGCAGGTGTGCATTTATAATAAGTGTTTTGTAATTGTTTTCACAGAGTTCTAAAGCTATTTTTGCTACATGACATTCGACCTCAGCTGTATCTAATTGCCTGCTTAAAAGGAGAAAAGCCTTATGGGTTAATTGCCATACGGTAAAATAGAACAAAACCAGACATTAAAGCTGTCACATTCTGATGCCCCTAATCCACATTTTATTCTGCATTGGTTTGTCTTCTATTTTTAGACTGAAAAGAAGTCACTGAATTGCCTCCCACAATAGATTAAGTATACCTTCAGCCAAAGTTGTGACCATTACCTCTTAGATCGCCCACGGCTGCCACCTCCTTTGTGATGCTGTTCATAAGCCATGTTTTCCAGCCAAGATGGTACTTCTTGCTTCGCCTCAACAAGAAGATCAAGCAAGTCCTTGGTGATGTTTATGTTCCTCTCATTGAAGAATGAGGTGGCAAGACCTAAAGTAAACAATCAGTTTTAGCCCCACACAAAGTAAGTACACACAACAGCACTTAAACTCATTCCACACTCCACTTGCAGCTATGACAAGATCAGATTCCTTATAGCCAAGCTCAAGAACACTAGAACTACCTGACAAGAACACTATTTAAGACAATTATTCCACCACAGCTAGTCACAGAAACCCTGGCTATTTGCTGACAGACACAGAAGATACCAAGGTTATACATGGTATCAGCTTTAACAGCAACAAAAGTACTAGGCTAAAGAACTGGCTACCTTCCACACCGGCTGGAGAGCAGTGACCAGCTTCTGCTCAGAGAGGGCACCACATGGGCTTCTCAAATACTTGGTTGCAACTTTCCCCTTGGCCAATACTACTACACCCATCAACTCAGGTATGAAGTGCTGGCTGTGAAAATTCTAGATCATACGTACCAAGGTTTCCTACACGGCCTGTACGACCAATACGGTGTACATACTCTTCAATGTCACTTGGCAAGTCAAAGTTTATGACGTGCTTTACGTTTGAGATATCCAGTCCTCTTGCTGCTACCTAATGGTTAAAGGATTAAATCAAATCTTAGTAAAATTTCACAGACCAAGTAATATGCTTAGTGGCTCTAACTTCATAGATTTCACTTACTGCTGTGGCAACAAGAATTGGGCTCTTGCCCGAACGGAACTGGTGCAGTGCTTCCTCTCTGTCTCTTTGAGAGCGATCTCCATGTATACTTGTACAAGCATATCCTTCATGGTACAAGAAGTCTTCAAGAGCATCTGCACCTTTTTTAGTTTCCACGAACACCAGAGTCAAGGAATCCTTGCCTAGTAATAATTGAAGGACAGGTTAGCAGAAGAAAAGCTGCATAGACCAATACTTGACTATACCCACCTGGTAAAAAGACAGTCACAGTTCTGTTCTCATTTATTATAAACTGAAGCCACTGGAGACCTCCCTCCCCAATTTATCTTAAAAGATTTTACATCAACTTAAGTGACATTTAGTCAGTGGAATACATTCACTGCATGTTAAAGAAACACCCTATTGTTCACCTAATTAATAGAAGTTCTTATTACTTGAGTCATTAGATTATCTGAATTTTGCCTTATTTTCTTATCTGAAACTTGTCTTTACCTGTGGCATTTAGCAGGTCAAGCAGAAATGATCGTTTGTCTGACTCTTCCACCCATACTACTTTCTGTGTGATATTCTCAGATGTAGAACCTACTCTGCCAACAGCCAGAAAGATATACTCATCAAGGAAGTCACGAGCAAGCATCTAAAAAACAGAAGAAAAAAAAAATGGCATTTTTTTTTTTTTGCATTTGTGGAAGGGGAATTTGGGCCTAGAACCCTTAAAATATTTGAACTTTTTTTAAAGTACCTGGATTTCCTTGGGGAAAGTAGCACTGAACATCATGGTATGGCGAACCCCTTTTGGTGGCATAGTATCTTGCTCAACAATTCGACGAATTTGAGGTTCAAACCCCATATCAAGCATTCTGTCAGCTTCATCAAGCACCAGGTACCTAAATAGTAGTAAGAAAGGTCAGTCTTTAGAGCTGTAACCCAGCACAGACACCGGATTACAAATTCTCACAAGAGGCTTACACAGTCTGAAAGCTAGAACTTAAGTGTCATTAACTCTAGCTCTCACTTTAAAAGGTATGGTTTCTAGCTGTCACATCATTAGCATATGGACAAGAACATTTCACCTACTTGCAGAAATCGAGTCCAATCTTTCCCCTCTCCATCATATCAACCAGTCGTCCTGGTGTTGCTACAAGCAAGTGACATCCACGTTCTAAGTCACGTATCTGCTGGCCAATGTCTGCACCACCGTATACAACACAGGGACGAACTCTGGAACGGTATGCAAACTATAAAACAAAGTAAATTAGCTCTAAGAAAAACTATACCTAAGCTATTTTATAATCATGAACTCTTAGATATACCTTTCTGGCTTCCTCGTAGATCTGCACAGCCAGTTCTCTAGTGGGAGCCAAGACCAGTGAGATTGGATATTGCTTACGGCGCCCATACCTTCCATTCTCCTAAAGGGAAAAAAAAAACACCACCAAAATTGAAATGAGCACCCCAGATACAGAGGTAATTAAAACAGCTACTGCACGCAATAATGACAACAGGTCACCAAGTCTGTTTTAAAGAAAAAGCATGACTGAAAGCCAACTTGTTTCAAGCACTGCATCTGAAGACTCTGCCCTACTACAGTACCCAAGATTCAGCTGTTGGTTAATATGTTACCAGCAACACAGCTGCACAAGGTCTCTATGACCTGCACTGTTGTTCATAACTTAAGCAGCAGAAAAACAGTAATAAAACCTGTTACTTCATATCCTCAAGTCACTACAACAGACACATTTTTTGTAGCAAAGGAAGCATCTTTAAAGCTTATGCAAGAGCAAAAACTCTAAGCAAAACATAAATCACAAGACAGCTGCACATATCAACCTTTTAGGAAGAAAAAAAAAAAAAAATGTTCCACAGCTATTTTTCAAGGGAACCAGCTGAAGTCTTCTAGAAGTTAAGAAGCTTGCCTATTATATCCAAAATATGACATTTAAGCCCAGCTACTGCGTTCAGTAGGAGACAACAGTATATGGAGCAAAAATACATGTTGGTCATAGCTTTTACAGGACTGAGTATTTAAATACTTGCCTTCATAGCTCTCAAGGCATCACCAGGGCCATCTGCATAGATCTGGCTCAATATCGGTAGAAGAAATGCAGCTGTTTTCCCAGACCCTATAAAGGCATAATTTAGTGTTATTAGCATCTGTTTTCAAAGCTACTGTACTGTCAACTACAGCACTAATCCTGTATCACAAGCATATTCCTCAGTAACATCTGCACTAGCTACCTATGCCACTGGAGAACACTCCTTCAGCTGTAGAGGTTCTCTACAAGACTTACCACTCAGCACCACAAAACCTCAAAGTGAGTATGATTTAAGCCCTTAACATTTCTCTCAAGACAGAGTAAATCCAGTTAGCCACATCTAAAGCAGTTTCAAGACTCTAAAGCTAATTGATTTCCAACATCACAGGTACTTCAGTATACTCTGAAAAGAAAATTGTACTACTGTTGTACTACCTTACAGACCTTCTGCTTGCAGCTTGAGAAATACAAGACCCTACTCCCTAAGTAGGGGTAGTAAAGAGTTACTAACTTACCTGTCTGAGCACAGGCCATCAAGTCTCTCTTTTCTTTAATAATAGGTATTGCATGTTTCTGGACTGGAGTAGGACGGGTGTAGCGTGTGAGCTCAATGTTTCCCATAATAATTTCTCCCATGTCAACATCACTGAACTGTAAGATATTTAAAATGACAAAGATGTGGATGCTTCCCTTCAGTCACCATGGAACAGATCATTCAGTTTAAAAAGTAATTTTTAAAGTAGCTTTTGTTTCACCTCTTCCTATTGAATGAACTTGCCTTTTAAGTTTACAGATACCCAGGAGTTAGTTACTGAGTCTGGTATCAACCTAGTCCAGTCATGTAAGTGAGCCTTAACAAGCCAACCAAACTTTAAGTTCACACTACACTAGCATAGCATACTACACTTAGCACGACACAATGCCTATGCTTAAGCAGTTGGTCCAAGTCAGCACCTCCAAGCACTTCTATTTCTTTACATTTTTAAAGACAAGTCACATAGTTATGCGAGCTACAAGTGTTAACTGAACAAGCTTACACAACTTCTCCCCTTAGTTCTCATATGCAACCCTCCCCTGCAAAACAGCTTAGCTGTAGGAAGGCAAGACAGTGCTTCCTTTCCTCCCTAAACTTAAAACAGCATGACATCAAGTTTCACATCCAAATAGTCACTATTAGATACATCAGCAAACCAGATTAAAAAAAAAAAAATACTTACACTTTCAATATGTGGAGGACAGTTGCTGCCTGTTGCTTCAACAGGAATGTCATCATATTTCTCAAAGTTAATGCCAGTATTGCTTCCTGAAAAGAGCTCTCTAAAAACAGAAAAGAAAGTTTTTTACTTGCTAGACATATCAACTGAACCCGTCATATGAATTTACACTGTTCCATTACTTACTGTTCCAGGCGTTCGCTTGGGGGAAGAGGCTTTGACCAGTCATCTTCATCTGATTTGTCACACCAGCGGCTATTCCCACCACGGTCAAATCTACCAAAGCCGCTCCTATCATAGTCGCCACCTCTTCCACGCTCTTCATATCTAAATACAGAAAGAATGTCAAGCCACTATTTCTGGGCAACAGGATGTTTCTACATGCAAAAAAAAATTAAAGCAGTAATGATCTAGTAGCGTATGCTCCGTGTATAAAACTGTAGAACAATTCAGCATCATCATATTATGTGTACTTGCTTCTTGACCTACCAACTGAAGAGTTTAGTCCCAGCCATCGGACTAGGTCATGTTAGTCTGTCTCAGACAGAAGAGTTTGTCATGATTTCACAGCTCAGTTCAGCTTAACACACCAAATCTTATCAAAATTTTTGGTTGGTTAAGTAACAAATGTAGAAGAATCAGTCATCTGCCAGTAGAGCTGCAACTGAAGTTGCTCAGTCTTTGCCATTTTTAATAGGGACCTCCACTTAAACCTCTTAGGAGACATTGTTTGGTACTTCCCCCCCTCCCTTTCTCTGTGCCTCGTTTTACCTAGGTCTCCCACATCCAGACAAAACCCTCAAGTGCTGTCATTTCTTCCTTTATTCACCCACCACACATGACTACTACATACCTCAATTACATGTCACAATATTATTTTATAAAAAGGGAGCTCACCTGCATTACTGACTTGGAAAGAAGGTGTAAAAAGTCCTTACCTCAACTGTTTAGTTTTTGGTCTGGTAAATCATGTTTGAGAAAAGTCTGGATACAGGACTAGCGTCAGCTTTACTAGTCGATAAAGGTCACTCTCACCACACTTGTGCATACAACGCATGATGTGTGTAAGACTGATCAAGTAAGGCAGAGAACCTGCAAGAGTCTCACCCAGTTTCATTAACTACACTTTTTAAACAAGGAAAAAAAATACTGAAATAAAAAAAAAAAATCCATTTTGATGTATTTATGTGCTCCCAACAGCTCTTCATGATTTTTCTGGACATAGCCACCATCTAGCACTTTTTTTGTCAAATGGTTAGGTCAGCAAGTCATTATAACTGCAGTGAGTGGCTGGTGGTCGACTACAGGGCACATTTTTCAATACATGCAAGTTTCCCATCCATGAACTCATGTAGCTTTAAAAGCAAAGTGCATTCTCTCCTCCCACCTTATCCTGTTGTTCACACCTACAACTCTAATTTTAACATCAAGATTACAGGCACACTACTGGACTGAAACAGACTTCGTATGCACTACCCAGACAAATCAGTACTTGCCTTCCTCCTCTTGATCCATTTCCACGGTCAAAGAAGCTTGATTTTGCTCCACGATCAGACCGTGCCCCAAAGCTGCTGTATGCATCCTTGTCTCTGCTAGAACTCCAGCCACCACTATCAAAACCTAGTAGAGAAAGATATTTTAGCCATACACTACATGGTCTAAGCTTTTACAAGAAAAAAAAAAACAACATTCTGTCCAGTAAGTCTTCACTGGAAGGTCTACAGGATTGAAAGGTGAGCAGTCCTTCAAGAATGGAAGACGCACAAAAGTTAAGACTTATTCAAATAGGGACTAAGCATCTTATTACCTATCAGAACTTCCCAAAACCTCTCCACTCATGTACAAGCACATTACTTTGTAAAACACTGCACTTAAATATTTAAGTTGCCTACTTTGGACAGACAAGTATCACAAGAAACATTAAGACACTAAGTCTTGCCAAGCCTACATTATCTCTCCAACTTCAACACAAATCCTTGATGCATTTCATTTTTGTGAAGTTCACAAGGCCTACAGTAGAGATCAATAAACAGTATTAGCCCTTGCATTAGAAATTCATATAGAAGTTCAAATGTTTTGTCATACTGCAAGTACACAGGAGCCATATTATCTATGGCAACGCAGAAATAAGGAATATGGAGTTCTTAATTACCCCACTGAATTTTTCCACAGTATTTTTAAACCCACTTACAGTAGATACCTACTTAGAAGCTTTACCTCAAAGAAAAAGGACCAAGTAGCATAGAAAGTACATCAGCTTGCCAATACCATGAAGTAAAAAGCCTCAGTTTTATTCAGCTACCAGAGGTTGGGAGGTAGGCAGAAGAGTAGAGGATTAAACAGTGCTTCAGTACTACAATGCTCTGGAACAGACCAAGGACTTAAAAATTCTGATTCAGAGTTCCAACCTTCATAAGTTTGAAAACATGACCCAACCTGAGTCTCAGCTACGCGATTCTGGCAGAGAATAAGTAAAATAATTAAAAACATATAATGTCACTTGTATTAGTTAGCATGCTTTTGCCAGCTCAACAGCACAAAACCAGTCAACACCTACACATCAGACAATAAAAGCAACCAGGAAACAAAATTATTCCGAAGAAAGGGGTTGTGCTAGGCCCTACGCCTCCAAAAAAGCTTTGCTATGGCAACTATCATACCTCCTTAGATGTTCTCTGGAGAGTGTCATTCCCCTTCCTCCCTAGTTTTTCTGAAGGAACAAATTCTACTCCCCAGAATCTAAACGTGCACTAGTCACAAGGGAACTTCAAAATTAGCATGATAACGATAACTCACTTGACCTGGCTAACTGAAGCAGACAGCAAAAACAACCCACACATGAAGTTTATTAGCACACAAGACCATGGAATGCTTCAAGACCTCCCTAGTCCATTAAGAAGTAATTTTAGTCCTTAAGGACAGGTTAACTTCACATGGAGCGACTGCTGACAGAAGATCAGGAATACCATACCAACTTCATTAACACGAGAAAGTTATTTGTAGCTTGTTTAGATGGCATCTAAATCCAGATTTTAGTATGAGTAACTTTCAAACCACACAAAAAATGTTGGGGTATGTCATCCTTCCAAAAGATCTAACAGCAGTGGTACTGACAGAGCAATCTTCAAGAACATATCCATGTGGTTTCCCATTAGTGGGGAAAAAAAAAACAAACAAACAAAAAAAAAAAACGGGCTCTGTACTACATTAAGACTTTCTACCGAGTCTGAAAAGTTCCAGAAAGGAATCAAAAATTTTATACTCTAGCATACAAAGTAAGCCTATTCATCTAGCTTGTTATTACACTAGTTTCTGCAGCTGGTACCTTGCCATATTTTTCTTTGAGGTACTGCAGCAACTTCTAGACCAAGTCTTTAACAAATACGTGTGTGTATATATATATGTATACACACACCCTGCTTGACAATCAGCACTATTAATTCTACTTTACGTTTGGTATTCGTAGTTTGATTTTACTTGTGGATTGGCATAAAACAAGAGATCCGGGCCATACAAGTAACCAGCTAACAGAAGATCACAATTTAAAACACTACACAGCAAATTAAAATCAAAAGCACTGAAGAGAACAATCATGGGACCACACAAGAATTATCAGGAAATTCCTTAGAACACCAGGGGTTTGTTTTGTTTTGGGGTTGGTTGTTTGTTTTTGTTTTGTTTAAGTTAAAAACTGCACAGATTCCATCCAGCACATATTTCTCAAAGGGATAAATCTGGAGTTCAGCACATTAATTAACTTCCAGAACAATTTTGTAGTTCTTGCACCTATGAAGAGTGACAGAACTGTCAATGCTTCCCCTCAATTAGCATCTTAATTTGCATTTTATAATGCTCTATCACTAATCATTGTCAGCTTGTTTGGAAAGCTGCTACACATACCAGCTTCTTAAAGATGAGAAAACCAGTTAGAATTATAGAATCCTTTATGTTGGAAAAAGACCCTTAAGTAAATTCTAACCTCTTCTCCTTGATCTAGTACAGATCAGATTGGACTTCCAAGTATCCAAGAGCAGCTTCCAGGAACTTTTAACAAGAAAGTGACATGACAGCAAGCTTTGGTGTTACCAATTCAAGCTCACAGAAGCAAGATGCTTCAGACCAGGCAACCCTGCATACTGAGCTCCACATACCACAGCTTCAACAGCTGAAACACAGAACTGCCGTTAGGTAACCTAAGGACATATTTTTTATACATGCTCTTATTTCCTGCAGTTCTGTTCTGTCTTGTTCCCATGTACAAAGCTCACAGAGTAGTAGTGCAATAGGGACGGATGTGCAAGTGTATGGAAAGAGTAAGCTGAAGAAAGCACTGTAGAAGTTTTAAAAAAGAAACACTCTAGAACTCTTAGCATGCATGTCAATACCTACTGAAATCACCTACTGAAGAGGTGGCTCACCTCTTCCAGTCCACTGCCTTAAGCAACTTCCTACTTAGCTACAAGTAAGCCCATTGTGCAACTTTAATAGCATGCACGAATTACTATATTGTCACCAGCTACAGAGTGAAGTGAGAACCCCAAGACAGAAAGTACACACTATTTGTTTCTAGAGCATGTCTTTTTCAAAGTTTTTTGAACGCATATCAGTTAACTAACACTTTCAGATAAAGCTCACATACTGTGACAATAAAGATATGTGAGCGAGAGAATTCTACTGAATTGTCATGTTGCTACACTCGTAAGGCTGCATCGAGAGAGTTTTGTTACATGGTCAAATACTGCTATTATCCAATGTCTCCTTTGCCCATTGCTTCCTTATGTCTACACCTTGAAAAAATCTGTTGCTAAAGATTCCAAGGAGCAGTCAATATATAGAACAGCTTCTACACAGCCAAAGAAGCAATCATAATTTAGTTGTAAATAACAGAAGCAAACATTACTTTTATGAAAATACAGCTTTTTTTTTTTCTTTTTACAGACTTCAAATCATCCTCTAAAATGGCTCAGTTTTACATCACTGTACTGATGATAACCACTTTGCTTCCCAGTAGGGGGCCTGAAGTGGAACCATAGCTTTTCCACTTAGCCATCATGAAGCTTGTCACAGGGTGCCATGAGGAGTCTAGGGATACAGCACTCAAACCATTTTAAAGGAAGTTTTGAAACATTAGGCCTACCAAGGAGCACCCAGCATTCAACAAGCCACGTGTAAAACTTCAGTTTCATGACTTGTTTACCTTTTTGCAAGGTGAAGCTTGTAGCCACCAGAAAACCCACATATGATGACACATACACTGCAATGTTTGAACTCTGGTCTTGCAAAGAAAACAGTGGCAGTCCTGTACGTAACAGGTCATGATATGAGATCAAGGCTAAGACTCAAGTAGCCCTCCGTACCGCATATCTCCAGAGTTTAAACTGGAGTTTGGTACAAATTACTTTATGGATTACCTTCCATACCAAGGAAGTCTATATATACACACCAAATGTCCACAAGCCAACTTAAAAGTTGTTTCCTGCTTTTGAGAAACCCACACATTCTTCTCAGGGTTAGTAGGTCAGTTTCCTGGAAGACTGCTCACATTTGAGGTTGATGAGATAAAGAACTTCTAGAGTATTGAGCTCCCAACCAGTCCCTCTACTTTCCCAAAAACACTCAGCTCTAACAGGCTGTTCACCATTTGGTGTTTCAGGCCATGCTTCTTTTAGATTAAAAAAAAAAAAAAAAACAAAAACAAAAAACAAAACACACATCCAAAAATATACTAGCTTGAACACATACAAAGTCAAGACAAAGAAGAGACAGCTGTGTTTCTTCAATCATCACAATACTGGACTGGAGTATTTTGCATCTAGTCAAATTTAAGACTACACAGCTCCGGAAGTACTATGACAAACATACTTCTGCATATACTTCGATATTCTCTTCCCACCCACTCCTAACGGAATGAGTCCTCTGGCGGTATTGAAAAGAGAATCTGTACGAGTCCACTGCTTAAAAAACAATGAGATTTAAGTCTTAAGTTGTAGCATAGCAGAAAGCATTTTAGTTCCTCCATTCCAGTATTTCTGCAGGTGTTAGAGGAAATGTTTATATCCACACAAGTCATTAGACATGATGGTAATGCACGCTGCGTTATCTGCAATCTTTCTATGTTAGAATGGTAATTATTTACTCCACTGAGTAACTCCACAAAATTTTTCTTCTCGATTATCATGTTTCGTTTAGAAAGTCAACTGCAAGATATAAAGGCCATTTCTCAGCACAAGATCCCTTGTGTAAACATATAACAAATTGGTCATGCGCTTCATGCTCCATCATTCCACATTTCCTTCCTCAAGTAGTACTCTTGCAGGCTTCCATAAAAATTACAGAAAGCTAAACAAGGACATCTCTTAACTGTTTTGTTTCTCATGCTACCTAGTTAACAGCAAGTTGTGCAGAACATCCATTTACAAAGTTAAATTCTGCTGTTTGTTCACATTAAACAACTTGTTACTGGAAGTTTCACATCACAGTCACTAGCAGACAAAACAGCACTCCCAAATGCCATTAACACTGCTACCCAAGATTACAGAGCTAGTCAAGCTAAGATGAGAAACTCCATCTTGCTTCAGTCACAGTTAATTGCTTAATGAGATATGGAAGGTATTTTGCCAGTCAGATATTGAACTTGGAGCTTAGAATATAACCTGATAAATGAACCAAGAATAGCACAGTAAAAGCAGAAGATTAAGTTGCAGTGCTTCGCACAGAATACTCAAGCAGGCTGCATAATCACCTTAAACAGTACTGTCAAAGACTTTATCAGCCTGTTCCTAGAGATTCAGAAGTAGGCCAAGAACCAGGTACAAGTGTTACCATGGTTATTTCTGATACATACCCTGTTTTGAAGCTTCTCTGTTCCGCAAGTGAGGAGGAATGTATCGGCCTTCTAAAAGGACAAAAGAAAGGTGATGTTACAAGACTGCAGCATTAGCACTCTTTGAAATACTAGCCTTTCCAATCACAGGTTTTGGTGAGAAAAAAGCTGTCTCCCTCACAAATTTTAAGACTTCTTACAGTGTATTTAAACACGAGTCCTTTAACACAGCACTTGGTATCCTTCTCTTAAGAGGACCAATGCAGTCAGGATTAAGTTCTTGCATACTCATTTAGGTAGCTGCCATTTTCTTTTTAAACACACAGACGGCCTTGCTGTTTTTTTGACCAAGTCATACATGCCTTTTACAGATGTTAGTTACCGTGTCCATGATGAAAGCCTGTCTCCCTAGAACTCATCAAGGCTTAACTTGGTGCCAGATATTCAAGCAGCTTAAGATTTTCACCGTGTCATTCAAGTACTGGCACTCAAAGTATTATTACCAGTATTTTTCCTTCCCCTTATATTCAACCGTCCCTATCAGTTCAGCTTAGATGAAACCAGAAGTCACACGTAATTGCCTCTGAATAGCATTCTTCATTTACAATCCAGAAGCATCTGTCTGCTAAGCAACTGAATCAGAATGTGAATTCCTGGAAGATTCCTCTCTCTTCTTCAAAGTGATTAAGCTTTGCATGTCAGAGAATGCAGTTGCTATTCAATGAATCAGGTTAGTACAGTTAACTACTATAACTTTTACTTTCAAACACTGCAACTCTAGCCGGATGTTTTGAGAAGACACATCATCACACTAGTGGGTGGCCTCAGCTGTTTGACTAGAGGCAACAGAAAACCTGGGACAAAACTGAAGCACTAAATTCCCTCAAGTTAGTTAAATTCTCAAGAAATTTACACATGCCGCATCACTACAAAAGTGCTCCTGCCTAAAGTACACAGTATTTTCAAAACAGACATAACTAGCAACCTCCTCAGTTTTCCCATCAGCCTCTGTGAATCTTTGCTTCAGAAATTACTTTTCAGAGCTACAAAATCCTTATTTCTAAAACTCTGTAAGCTTCAGAACTTGCATGTACTTACTGCTCGAAGAGCTTCCTTCGCTCTGAGAGTCTGAAGAATTCAAGTCTAGACCAGAAAACTAGAAAAAAATAAAACAAATATCAACATGTTATATAATGAATTTATGCTAAGAAAAAAAAAAGCCATTTTGCTTATCAAGAGCAAACAGTGTTCTGACAAATTATTGCTGCAAAGAAATTTGTTTAAAATGTCAGTTACGTCTCCTGTAAAGAATCACCAAGACCATAATTAATACTCAGGGCTATGCCACCCCCAAGTGTCCTCATATCTACTAATAAACATGCACCGCATGGGCAGCAAGGTCAGAGGAACCTTATACCCAAGCCAAAAACCACTGACTTT
>JAHREE010000459.1:321418-348422 GCA_033628505.1 Tringa tobata | reverse complement strand
GCCGCTGAGTCTCCCGGGCGATACCGCGAGGTTTCCCCCGCGGCGGCACCCCGTTCCGAGGGGGCAACGGCCACGACGTCTCGCGAGATCACAACACCCCCACCACCGCCGCCGCCCTCGCCTTTTGTTCGACGTGCTCGCGAGAGCGCCCCGGCGCGCGCGCGCGGGGCTGAGATGTCTCTAGAAGGAGTCGGATTGGAGGTCACGTGGTCCGGCCGCCCGGCGCCCGCCGCCATCTTGTGCGCTTCCCCCAGCGCAGTGGCGTAGGTTCTAATGGAGGCGCGGCGAGCCCGCGGCGCGGGGTCCCAGCCCGGCGAAGGAAGGAGGAGGGGGCGCGTAGTGGCGCGCTGTGGGTGCCTGCCCGGTCCGAGTGTCACCTAGAGCGGGAGCTGGGACTGTAGTCAGCGGGGGAGGGGCTGGTGGTGCTACTTCGCTCACAAAAGCACCGGCCTCCTTTGCCCCACAGGCGGTCCCCACACGGTGCCTTTGCAAGGCAGGACCTTGGGCTCCTTGCCTTTACAGGCCCCGCCGTGCATCCTGACATTAGTTTGTGTGGTTCCTGAGAGGTTCCATCACCTCACCCTTTCCCAGACAGCTCCTCTTGCCCGCCATGGACCATCACAGCCCAGCTGCCCTCAGCACAGGTGCAGGCACATTAACCTGGGGCTCTGGCTGTGCTTACAGGGCTACTAAGTGATCCGCTATGCCCTGCTGTCCAATGCATCGGCCCACCATGAGCCACTCACCCCAACTCATTGGTGTTGGTGGTCAGCACTAGTTATTACAAATACCCATAGTCTTCTCCACAAAAAAAAAATTCTTTAGCCATCAATTCTATTGAGATGCCAAAGGTCACTCCTGTTTTCCTTGTAATGACAGTTTTACCAAGTTATCCCACTATAGCCACAAAAAGCCCCCACCTTGGGCTCATTAGGACACATAGGCCCGTAAAATGCCAGTCAAACAAGCATTAAGCTACCTGGCACTTTTCAAAGCAGAGAAGCACCCCCCCCATACCCTTCCATCACATCAGTTCCCACTGACAGAAAATACTAGAGCCATTTCCTCGAATTTGGGTCAGTAAAAGTACTGACAAACACGCTTACAGGATCAGGATACCTCTGAGGCTATTAAGTCACAAGGAAAAAGAGGTGAGGTTTGGTTGCTCTTGATCCACACATAGCAATTATTCCTCCATTTCCTTCCTCCTTGGGCTCCTACCTCTTCCAACAAGAAAGCGTAAGGAGTCATCATACTCCAGAAGGATGGCTAGATTCACTGTGGGATTTAAAAGCAAGACACAACTTTTGTACAGTACTCACACATAAAAAGCACCTATCTTTACCTAGGTTTTCCTGAACACAGAGTTCTTTCACATAGCTGCCCTTAAAACTGGAGTTCTAGAGCCAAAGTCCTTCCACTTCAGAAATTAAACCCAGCAAGATTTAAACACCCATGAACAAATCCCCAAAGGAGCAACACATGCTCTTTCTCACAAACAAACCAGGCATTTCTGTACAGGACAGGGTCTGGCCTTAAACAAACCATTTACCATTCTTCTGCTTTGGTCTTCCATAATGCCTCTTTGGCTAGCTACAGCTCCAGAGTTAAAGGTTTATACTTGTGCTTCTTAGCCAGGTGCACCTATTTCTATCACTTAAACGTTTGCAGGTGTGCTCACTGCAGCTACCTGACAGTTAGGGGGAAAAAAAAAAAAAAAAAGATTCTATATTTTAAAAAAAGCTGTTACTGGATTCGGGCCCAAATTTGGGGTTTTTTGAAAGCAAATTTCAAATAAATCTTTTAGTTCCTTCTGACAACTTTGCAGACAATCCTAAACTTTAAACAATCCTGCAATGTTTACACCCCTACAATGTCTGCAATGCTTTTATGAACAAGAGCATTGTTTGATATAATTCATATGCACTAGAAAATGACATTAATTAGTCTTGCATCACTGTACAGGTTTTAGAAGTATCAACAGTAATTTAATTCCTGTTTCTGCAGTCAGGAAAGCAGATGAGCCCCTTTTGCCTCCATGCCAGGTTAGTAGGGGGGCCTATGGGTGTCATACTGTGTCCCGCTGGCAGTGTGCTTCTACACAGTCCAGCTAAGGCAGGGCAAATTAGAAGGTTGGAGTCTTCTGCTCCAGGCAGGCAAGCACTCCCATTGCTTAGGGAAGTTCAGTTCTCGCTTTGTTATTAAGTTAACATCTGCATTGGGCAGGACTATGTACTCTCAGTTTCACTTTTTATTCTCCTGCAACTGACTCAGAGACAATTTGCTGGAAGAAGTTGAGCAGCTGATGAGTACTTGAGTTAAGCATTAAGCAAACGCAGGAGTCCTCACAAATCCTGCTCACTGTTAAATTCTGGAAGTTTTTGCTGACGGACTCAAACAAAACTGCCTAAAACCCGACACTGCTAGGGTGCTTGGACACTTGGTTTTTAAATCCTAGCAGGATTCCCAAATTTGCTATTCTCTCACCTGCAGAGCCTCACCTGGTAGGTGTTCTGAAAGGCTACACTGTTAGCCTCAAAATAGCTAGAGATACAGCTTTCTGAGTATTGAGGAGATCATTGCTGAGCATTAGGAAAGCAGTATCCCCGATTGCCACCGAGTAGTGTGGGTAGTAAAGTCAACAGTGTTTATGAAGTTGTCGCTACCTTTTAGAATATTTTTGCCCAGAGCTGACAGATGCTGGCCTTGCGTCTACCAGTTTCCTTATCTGTTTTGAGACTACTAGCAGGTCACGATGGTACTAGACATCTTAACAAGCAGATTTCCCATCTTATAGAACTGTGGTCTTACTTCTAAGGGAAGGAGGTATTTTATTAATGGTAAGGCAACTCAGACTTAGGCTCTGAAGTCCAGAGTGTGATAAAAAGTAAATCCTACTATGGATATAACTGTAAGGTTGCAGTGCTGAAAACTTGTTTCCTCTTCTACAGTGACAGCTATGAGACTAAGACCATGTACTCTATTTTTGTGAGTCTTTCATATTGCAAGCTGGTAGGGCAATAAAAAATATTAAGTTATAAAGTAGAGATAGGTGATTCTACCCCTCAGCTCTGGTGAGCCCCCACCTGGAGTACTGTGTACAGCTCTGGAGTCCTCAGCACAGGAAGGACATGGACCTGTTGGAACAGGTTCAGCAGAAGGCCACGAAGATGATCAGAGGGCTGGAGCACCTCTCCTATGAGGACAGGCTCATAGAGCTCATGAGAGAGTTGGGGTTGTTCAGCCTGGAGAAGAGAAGGCTCCAGGGAGACCTTATAGCATCCTTCCAGTACATAAAGGGAGCCTACAAGAGACATGGGGAGGGACTCTTTATCAGGGAGCGGAGCAATAGGAAGAGGGGGTACAGTTTTAAATTGAAAGAGGGGAGATTTAGATTAGATATGAGGAAGAAATTCATTACTGGAGGGCAGTGAGGCACTGGAACAGGTTGCCCAGAAAAGCTGTGGATGCCCCATCCCTGGAGGTGTTCAAGGCCAGGCTGGATGGGGCTTTGAGCAACCTGGTCTGGTGGGAGGTGTCCCTGCCCATGTCAGGGGGGTTGGAACTAGATAATCTTTAAGGTCTCCTCCAACCCAAACCATTCTGTGATTCTATGATTAATGTTGTCCACAAATTATCAAAGGGACTGAGAAACAGTCTCATTTAACAGTGTATATCTCTTGAGTAATATCAGGGATCTGTCTTTAACAGAATAATTTTTAAATGCTGCATCTGATCATTTCCCAAACTTCTGGGTAGATTTTTAGGCCTCAAAAGATAGAGTATTACTGGCTTGGAGGAATAACATAAAAAGAAGAACCACATGCAACCATTGATAGAGTGTTACTGAAGCCTTCACTACCAACTTTGCATTTCCCTACATCAGCAGCTACAAAACTCTTTGGACCAAAGGATAAGTTTTAAAGTAATGTATGTAAAAGCCATTTATGTGGCAAAATAAAGCGGAAAAGCATTTTTAAAGCTGGCACCCTTCCTCTAACTTCAAAACAAAACCAGGCCTGTTGCATTGGGTGGCCTTCCCAGGCTCCTCACATTTGGGAGACTGTCATTCTTCAGACAGTTCTCTCAGCAGCAGTACTGGTGTAGGCAGTTCGCAGCACTTGCCATTTGTTCCTGTCCTCAGGGTGTCCCCTTGGCTGTCCCAGTATAGCTGTTAAGTGATGCCAGCTTGTGCGGTGAATGAAGGAACTGATCTGAGTTTAAAATAACCCTGTCTGGTCGTAGGGGTAGAAAAAATAACACCTGCCTAAGTCACCTCTCTGCCCAGAGAAGTGCCTATGGGATATTGGTTTGTAGTCAATTAGTTCCTTCAATTTAGTGAATATTTCCCACCATACCTGCCTTAACTCAGTGTGCATGGCAAAGCCAGTACACTTAATTCAACCATTTCTTTCACTGGCATTGACAGTTTATGGAATCCCTATCTCACTCTGCATCCCCAGCTCATTTTAGCCTTTCAAATAAACCAGCGGGGAGAGGCTGTTACTTTTACACCTGGATCAGTCCTTCAGTCTGGCTGGGGTGGCTACTACACAAACGCCTGTGGCCAGTCCAACAAGAGCAAGGGTAACTAGCCCCAGGCAGGGAAGATGGGGGCCTGGAGTTGCTGCAGCCAGCACTGCTGCAGAAGAAGCCTGTGTGGACCTGCAGCCACCTTCTCCAGGTAGGCAGGGGCAGAACAGGAGAGAACAGGATGTGCACCTGCATTTTCTCATGGAAGGAATGCACTGGGGTGCTTATTGCACAAACCACAGGACTCAGAGGGGAAACCATGGTTGTCAATGGGGAATCTCAGGGAAATCTGGGCAGTTTTCTGTTGACTGTAGAATTACATTAGGTATTTTAGCCAAAATGTGCACATTTGGTTTTCTGGTTTGGGTGCTTTTGTCTCTGTTTTGATACAAAATCTTACTCTAAGGAATAAAGGAAGTTGCTAATAATAAAAATATGATTATTAAACTGTGCCTGGACAGCATTTGAAAGAATATTTATAACATCATCTGCTACACTGCAACACTGTTCTTTCATTGCCTTTACTGAGTACATGGCTACCCTAAGTCTTAGACAGGATGTTATGCCTTTAACTTACATGAAGAATTGAAAAGCAGTCTGATTAAGAGCTCCTCTGTTTTTTGGCTAGTGTACTGCCACCCAAGCCTTGCTGGCTCCCCTTTCCTTGTCTCTCCAGCTACCAGACTGGTGATAGAATGTACATAATTGATTGGGGAGGCCTTAATGAAGAGCAGTTTCATGATGATTCTCTGAAAAGATGCCTGGAGTGTGTTTGAAAACTTCAAAGACATTCACATCTTGCCCTGAAAAGCCACAAGAGACTGTTTACAGAGAACAGAGACTTTACAGAAAGGAGAGACAGAAAAGTTTTACAAGCTATGACTCTAGAATAGAGATACCCAGAGAGGATCTGGCCTTTTCAAACATATGCTAGTCCTTATCTGAAGCAGCACTCAAGGCTCTTTTTCTTTTCTGTAATACTTTAGTGACAAGATCAAGTAGACACAGGCTTTTGTGGGAACTGAGGAAGTACAAGCATAGTTTTGTCCTTATTTCTTCCGTTACACTAGGATCAGACATGGGAAAGAATGAGCCCATGAATTTCACACAGTTTTTTTCTCCATCACCATGTTGAACTCTTCCCCAGGGCGTTGCTCTGAGAAGAGCTCCTTGCAGCTTAGGCCAGCAGGAGATACTTCTTGAGCTGGAGTCAGGGTCCAGGAGCCAGTGACCTGAGTGTTGCCCAAGGCTAGTTGCTAGTACTCCATGTTAAGTGAAAGAGGGATTTTGAAGTATTAAATATTGTTACTGAGAGGCAGCACTAACTGAATGCTCCAGTGTGTCCACTGCCAGAACTATGTTGGGCTTTTTCTGTGGTTCAGAGTTGAGGGGATGGAAGGGAGGGTGGTTTTTGACTAAAATGGCAAGGGTTGTTGTCCCCATGGAAGAATGGAAAGATGGCAGTTATATGAACATTGAAAAGTTCTAAGTTTGGCTCTGTTTTTTGTATTCCTAGATTCCTTGCTAGCTTGGATTTAAAAAACCTTAATCATTTGTATGCCTCTGCATTCAGATTTCTCCATCATACCCACTGGACTCCAAATTACATTGCCTCCCTCTCTCACTCCCCAAGTATACACACTGCTTTGTCTTCCCAAGTGCTGTTTTACATGTTCCAATTAGATTAAGGGCTTGCCTGTACAGGAAAGTTGCACTACTGTTAATTTGCAGTTTGCTTTAAAGAAATTATGTTAAACCTGGGCAAAAGGCCAAGTGGATACCCTGGTATTCCTTTGCGGGAATACAAATGGTTTATTTCAGGTTAGATCAGGTCAATTAGGAACAGGAAGAACTTGCAAAGCAATAAATGTTCCTACACCAGAACAGAGAGAGTCCAGCAGCTTCTTCTGTAGATTGTGTCCTCCAAATGGGAAGAAAAGTTGTGGGCACGGCCTTGACCTCAGCAGGAGCCACAGTCTGCTGGACAGAGGTAACGTACCACCAGTCAGCCAGTCTCACCAAAGCAGCAGCCTCTGCCGCCATTAAGTTCTGCCACGTGCTGTGGAGCAGGAGGTTTCACGCTGCAGCAACTGCCTTTTTCCTGCCCAAGGCAGCCTGGTCTGCAGCACGGATAGAGCGGGAAACGGACTCCACGTAGCCTCTGTGCAAGGTATCGGCTTCCACTGCATTCCTACAGGTATTAAAAACGTAGTCCTTTGCCAAAAAACTGATCTTGCTCAATAGGAAAAAGTTGTGCATATCTGTCTGCTGCCCCTCTTTGAACACTGCATGAATGCCTGATATTAACTGTATTGGTTTACAAGAAGATTGCAATTTTATGAGTGTGCCTTTCTCTTGTAGGCAAGCCCAAAGTAACAGAAGGTGACGACAAAAGAAGAGAGACCTATAGCAGCAGGAAGAAATTAAAGAGGCACATCAGTAAATCTTGGATGCTGTGCATTCTCATTGTGAACTGGTTTGAACTGGTAAGCTAGTAATTGCCTAAATCCAAATAGGCAAGATGGCTCCTATATTAAGCAGCATAGGTATTATACGTTGAAGAAGGCACTAATGCTTCTCACTTTGGTTTCTGTAAACCTTTTCTCTTCCAATTACCATTTCTAAATACCAAATGTAACTTTTATGTCATGTTAGAGGTTTTCCCCACCTGCCCATGGCCCAGGACCTCACGTCAGCCCCCCAGGGCTATCAGCCCCTGCTCCAGTGATGCCACAGCAGGGCCAGTCTCCAGCGCTCCACGGTCCTGCCCTGCCCAGCTATGCCCTCCTCTGTGAACTGGGCCCAGCCTTGTCTGTCCCTGAGCTGGGGATATGCCCAGTGTCCAGGGTTGGGGCTGCCCTGGAACCCTGGGCTGCTCCTGGCTGTCGTATGGGATGGGCTGTCAAGCCCTGCCCTGATGCCCTCAAGAGCCCTCACAGTCCCAGCCCCCAGCCTGAAGGGAGCTACTGCCCTTGCTGTGCCCTGCCAGGAACTAAAAGACCTAATCATGAAGCCTGAGGGATAAATGAATCAAATCCAATACTGGTCTTCAGGAGAAAAGAAGGCCCACCCTCCTAGTTCCTTATTGTTGCTGTTGAGTATTCATTAGCCAGTGAAGGATCTCCAGCAACCAAAAGGGAATGGAAGCGCTGTAATTACTTGTAATACAAAGGTTCAGATTTTCGTGAATGGACAAGGAGTGGAAAGGCCTGGGTGTGGAGGCATGAACAGGAGCACTCAGCAAGGGAAGGGCTCTTTTGAATGGCTTGCATTAATGACATCCAGATTAGCAGGTCATCAAGACCTCAGGGCACCTACCTGCTGTTTCACAAGACACTCAGATCTGGAGACAAGGAGGTTAGTCTTTAGTTAGCACTGCTAGATCCAAAAAGATACATGAAGATACCCAAATCCTGTGCATGGTCACCACCCCAAGAATAACCCAGGAGATGTGAGGAGGACTTGATAGCTGGCATCCCTTGTTCTTCATGGCATCACAACAGATCCTGGACCTATTATCTAGGCACAATCTTAATGATGGGTGGATTTTGGATAGATGGCGTGAACATGCTGACCTGGTTCCTGGTGGCTGCACTTGTGAGTGTGAGACTGTGAAAGTGGCTGAGTGAAAACTGTTTTGTTTCAGTTTTTAATTTAAATTCATTTTCTTCTCAAGGTGTCCCATCCCCCATGTCCCTCCTGGATGTTTTCTACATTGTTGATACAGTGTCGCAACAGTACTTGGATGCCAATCAGTTCCTGGGCTGCATCAAAAGATGCATTGCTAGTGGGTCCAGAGAGGTGATCCTTCTGCTTTACTCTGCTCTGGTGAGACCTCACCTGGAGTACTGTGTGCAGGTCTGGAGACCTCAATATAAGAAGGACATGGACCTGATGGAGCGGGTCCAGAGGAGGGCCACGAGGATGATCAGGGGGATGGAGCACCTCTGCTATGAGGACAGGCTGAGGGAGCTGGGGTTGTTCAGCCTGGAGAAGAGGAGGCTCCGGGGAGACCTAATAGCAGCCTTCCAGTACCTGAAGGGAGCCTACAGGAAGGCTGGGGAGAGCCTGTTTACAAAGGCCTGTAGTGACAGGACGAGGGGCAATGGCTTTAAGCTAGAGGGGAGCAGATTTAGATTGGAGATTAGGAGAAGGTTCTTCACTGTGAGGGTGGTGGAGCACTGGAACAGGTTGCCCAGGGAGGTGGTTGAGGCCCCATCCCTGGAGATATTCAAGGTGAGGCTCGACGAGGCCCTGGGCAACCTGGTCTAGTTGGGGGTGTCCCTGCTGACTGCGGGGAGGTTGGACTAGATGACCTTTGGAGGTCACTTCCGGCCTGGACAATTCTATGATTCTATGATTCTACGATTCTACTTTCTACAGAAGAACAAGGAGTGGTAAATAGGAGCACCCAGCTGTATAATCTTTCAGTCATATCTCTTGTGATGGCAGCAGAGAAAGAACCATTAAAAACATTATGTAAGGAGAAAAGAGTCTTTTTTCTAGATGGGTTCTTCAAAGACCACCCTGTCCTTTTTGCTGGCTTGGGTCAGCAGTGCAGCTCACACAGCTGGAGCTCTGGCCCATGCCATTGTAAGAAGGTTAGCTCAGGCTTCAGCTGGCACGTTGCAACCTTTCCACCTAGTAAATCATACAAGGTAAAGGAGTTTTGAGACATCAAAATAGTCCATCACACTGCCTGAAGACTAAACATATCCATCTGCTCTGGATGGATGCTCACTGGATTGGATCTCCAGAACACCAACTGCATCCCCAGACTGGGGGAGAGTTCCCAACCCTGGTAGCAACTGGCCTCTCCTAAGAGGCAGGGTACCAGGGTGCCATCATGTCAGCACAGCCACTGCTCCTCAGCTGTGAGCCAGGAACCCTTGCTTCATGCTGAGACTGAAAAGCTGCTTAGCAAGCCACGGGCTCCCAGCTCCTTTCAGACGCCCACGGCATGGTGGAGCTGTAACCCTCCCACCCCTTTCAGAGGCAGCCAGCTCGATGCCTGCAGGAAAGCAGGAGCTGCTGCTGCCTCTCTGTGAGACAGCAGCTCCTGTTGACTTCCCCTTTGTCGAAAAGATGGCACAACGCTGCTCTTCAGCTCCAAGAAGTGGCTGCACAGCTTGTTGTTGCATGCCACCTCACTTTGGAGTAACTTCAGTCTCCTTGTTCTACAAGCTCATCTCTTTTTAGCCTATTCATAGTAAACAGGAAAAGTAGTTTATTTCCTTCCTCTTTGCAGTTACTTTTTATATGTTTGTGTACTGTTATTTTGCCCCTCCTCAGACTTTGCTTCTTGAGACTAAATTGTTTTTCATTGTGCCTTACAGTTAATATCTTCTGAACTTCCAGTAGAGCAACAGTTTAACATTTAAATGAATATAGTGTATTTGAAATGAGCTGGACTAACAGGCATGAAAAACGTTCACTTCTGTCGTCACAGATTAGATACCACAGTGGTAGGTGTAGTGAGAACTCCATACCTAACTTGTCATCTGGAACATCTCTAGAGGCAAGAAGATAATGTAGTGATGAAATTTATCTACGTGGTTCAGATTTCCTCTTTAATCAATAGCCTCTAGGCTGTTCCAGCCTGCTAGGATTCATTTGTGCCAGATGTGGTAGTGTTGTTGTGATACAGACAAAACACTGCAATAGCAATGAATAGCCTTAACCAACTCATTTCACGTAAATTACCTGCCTTGTGGAGACAGAGCGTGCAGGCAGGGTTCATCTAACCAGCTGTAGATGGCTACATGGAAGGCTCTCCAGCCAAGCTAGTCACCTCAGGCCCCTGTTACAGCCGCAACAGAGAAAAAGACACTCTGAGGTCATGAATCATCTCATCCTAATGCAGATATTTAAAACAGATCAGATAAGACATACCTTTAAAGTGCCTATGGGGCAACAGGCTCAGATATAGAGATAGACGCTGTAGATATCTAAAATTAGGGTGAGCTGAATCTCACCCGTGGAGTTCATTAAACTGGTGACGCACAGGTCAAAGGCCCCGCTTCCTGTGGTGAATTTTCAGAGCACACCTTCTGCCTTTTTGAATTTACAGCCACCTCAAAACAGCCGGATGTTTTGACTGCTGAGAGGCATATGAGGGTCTTCCACCAAACGGATGAATCTTCTTACTTATTTCAAAATAAAAAAATATATTTCCTTCTTGTTTTGTTTAGTATTTCAATAATCACTTTTCAGAACAGGAATAGTTGCATTTTCACTTCTGCTCATGCCAGCATATGGAGTTGGAAAAGCAGACGCTTGGATTAGGAAGCACTGATGTCCATCATGGCTAAAATAACATTATTCTGCAGAGGGGGATTTTAGGCTGGATTCATTTGATACAGTTGAACTCTAAAGATTTATTTTTCAGAATCTTCGGAGAATGTGTAGTTCAAAACAGTATTTTTTAGTACCATAGACTTTTCTCCCTTAGTTAATATTAGTTAATAGTTTCTAATCAAGGAAGAAGGTTCTCTTCAAAGCACATCTCCTGACCCACTTCAGTGCACACACATACATAACCACTTGTTTGTTTGTACTTCTACAGGTGTTGGTGCTGTGCAGATATGGGCTGTGGTTAAAGTTTCATAATGGAAAATCTGACAGGCAGTTAACTAATCCATGAGTCATATTTCGTAATAGCCTAAAGGTCTCTGATGTTCGACCTTCATTTGATACCCTTGCCATCGGGGAGTTATACATAACCCATCTGAAGAACATTCTTTATATAGATGACTGCATGCTGGCCTTTTATACCTGCAAGAATAGGCATTGCACTTACTGAACCTGGGGAGTCTTCTGTCTCCGTTTCCACCCCTCTCTGTGAGTCTATTTGCAGGACTGCAGAGGTCCACCACAGGAAACTCACCTGACGAACGAAAACAGTGGAAATCTCTCTGCTCAGTTTCAGTCCTCTGTAGGGTCTAGCTGAGAGGTAAGGAGAGGGGTGGGGAGCTGGTTCTGGCCTCCATTCACCCTAGCCCTTCTGAAAGGATTTCTCATCAGTACGGCTCCAGTAACTAAAGTAGCAGTAGAACTACCAGTACTAACAGAGCTCTGCTGATTTTACCTCTGTATGGCTCACTTCTCTTTAAGGCAGGCCAGACAGATACAGAATGAGACATCCTTTTGTCAGACCATCACAAATGGGAGTGGAATTGAGCCAGCATTAGCAATGCTAAGGTGTTTATAGGAAGACTTAATGAGGAGAGGGCTCGTCTAGAGAATCTCCCCCTTTATTTTCTAGCCAAAGGGTGAAAAAGCAACATGTTGCTTATTAGGGTACCATAAGATTGTTGTCTTTTGGGACTTCTGAAGTCCTCCCTCAAAAGCAGTGAAGGATGTTGGCATTGCTGCTGTTCCCAAAGCTAAAATAAGGCAGACACGTGACTTCGGTAACTGCATGTGAAGTTTACATACTGTGACTCATCGTAATAAAGAATCCTAAACAAAATCCCAGTGTGTCATTAAAGCTGGAATATGTTTTCCATACTAAATTCTTTTAGGTTTGATTTGGGTTTTTTACAGCTGTAGAATAGGAAAATATTTCAGGGATATTAACTCTTTGCCGTTGCAGGATAGAAAGCTCTGGTCTTCATGAACAGACCCAGTATAAAACACAGCAGAAGGTTAGCTTGTTTTCTGAAACAGTCTCGCAGAACAACTTTTACGGCAGTGTCAAATGCTAGATAACAATGAGCGCACCTGGGAAGACAAATGGAAAGAGGAAAGAAGAGGAGAAGAGCTGTATCCCAAGCTTTAACTTAGGCTGTCCTTTTAAGAAACTCTGCCATTTCCATATAACTAATTTATAATTGTGGCCCCACGAGCGATGCATGCATAGCGTGTGAGTTGCCTGCTGTATATGGAAAACTGCCTAGTGAGGGTCTGGCACAGTGGGAGGGGGAACACACCCAGCCTGTCCCTAGGCACCAGTGAAGAGGTTAGTCATCCTGCAGAGTCAACAGGAGACACAGGCACCTCCAAAGGGTGCTTCTGCCTACTTGTTGTCTAACGTTAGACAGCTAAAGTTAGGTGGTATAAGCCTATAATGATAGGCTCATATGCCTGCTCATCTGTGCATGAAATTCATCTTGCATGGGTGATCTGGATTACCGGATCCAAATCTCTTCATCTGGAGTGAAGCTGGTGTTGGACTGCGCAGGGTCTTTCAGTGGCTGTATTTTAGGGGTCTCCTTGTGGCTCTTCTCAAGCAAATGCAGAAGGTGAGAAAAGGCCAAACAAACGTCCCAGCAGGATTCATGTTCATGCAAATCTAACACCAGAAGCAAGGCAGCAGCATTTGATTTCTGACAGGGAAGTTGCTAAAAAGGGGCTGGGAGAAGGGAAAGGATTACACAGCTCTCTGTCAGCAGTTCCATCCCTTCACCCACCTCTCACACAGGAACTGATTCTTGGGTGATATTGTAATGTTGTGAATTCTCACTTATCAGGACATGGTAGTAGTTAATGCTCCTTATTCACACAGGTCTAGCTGTACAAGTTTCTGACTAGTCAGTCGCAAATTTCCAGGCATCTAGACTCTGTTCCAACAAACAGCAAGAGTTAGGGATTTTCCATCTTTGCTAACAGCTTTTCAAGAAGTCATCACCAAAAGTTGGATAAATACGCAGTTATTCTTGTCACACTCCAGGCAAAATGACAATACAGATAGAATCAGAAAGTCAGGGTTTTTTTTCTGATGTGGTACTAATTATATGGCTAATACTGAGATAGACCTGTCAGAAGCAGTGTAGTTAAAACACTAGCAGCTTTAGCTTTAGAGGACTTTCCATCCTATTCAACTGCTACCTTGTTCCATCATCTCAGGCCACAATCTTGTAGTGTCATCTTTATGGAAAGATTTTTGTTGCTATCATTTAGGGTCCCTGCAAGAAGAAGAGCCTGGCTACACAAATCCCACTGGCAGGATAGGGCTGCTGAAACTAATGTAATGTAATGTAATAAAATGAATTTCAGACTTGTACAACTCTTGTCTGGGTATCTGAGGGACTCCTCTCCCAGTTTGACCTGCAGTACCCACTGAAGTCAGTGTACTATCTCCAGCAACTCATCTTGGCATTGATTCACAATATTCATAACAAACTTTTGTTTTAAAGTTCCAAGACAAAGGAACTGTATTGTACAACTGTTCCACAACACGCTGCACTCCTGCTTTGGCTAAATGTTTGTCTTTTAAAAAAATATTTTTCTTTTTTTAAAAGTCTTTTTAATATCAGAAGAGAATTTATATTCTGTCTTTCCTCTTTTTATTGCAGTATTGGCTGTAATTAAACATTAAATTATAGACCTATCATTACCTGATATTTTTCTCTCTTTTCCAAACAATTCCAGGAACTGAAAAATTAATAAAAGAAGGTATACCTTTTTGGTTCTTTTTTTGGCTCCCCTGGCTTATTTTCAGTTTTGACAGTGCTTTTCAGGCTCTCAGTTTCACTGCTTCCTCCCTATTTTCTGGTTCCCTGAGCTTGTGTGGAGACTTTGATGCTGCAACAGGGCAAGGTAAAGCACTGAAAAAAAAGGTAAAGTACTGTGACAAAAGGACAGGCATCCCCCCAGGGATTCATGTACTGAAACATCTTTAAAATTCTTCTGAAAAACTGACTGGTTGGGAGTTGACAGTATCCTTTTAAGAACAGTTTATGTTAAGAAATCCTGGTTAGTCTTATGAGCGAGTTTTGGCTGAGCACAAGTGCTAATGACTTTTTTGAAATGAAAAACATTTCTAAAGACAAAAATAGCTAGTACTGAAATCTCTCACAGTCATTATTTACAATTTCTGTGTGATCCCTTGTCCAGAATAATAAGTTCTTGCCATGTCAGCAGAACTTACAACTTTGTGGGTTTGCCTTTAATGCTGTAATTAAAACCAGGATGATTTTCATGGGCTCAGAATAATTTGTAATTCTTGTGAGAGCTCTGTCTTTTAAGTGGCCTTACGTAAGACATAATCTTCACTGGCCTAAGCATGCAGACACATTTTTTTATACTCACTGATGTTTTCTTCAAGGAATCGTATACCTTTGGAGTTATTACAACCTGATATGTTTAGGTAAAAGTACGATTTTCCCAGCCTTTCTCAAGATTTTGTAATGTGTTTAAGCTATCTTTAAGTAAAACACTCCTTCTTTTTCTTCTGCCAGTATGCCTCCAAATAGCTTGTCTCTTTTAGTCCTTCTATAAGAGATAAAGACATGCCCTGTAGAAGTCCTTTCATACTGTCTTTCCCCCAGCATATTTTCCATTTTACTGTCCAACCACTCACAACACAGTCTGGGGACCCTGCAGTGACTCCCTTGCATTCCCAGAGCTGAGCAGTCTGAAGACCAAAACCTTCTTGTTCTTCTTAAATATGGGATCTTTATGTAGTGTAACCCCCAAAATCAGATTTCCTATTAGTTCTCCGTATTTGTTGGAGGACTTCCTTATCATGCAACAAAAAGACCATTCTGGCAGCACTCATACACCTAACAGGGCAGAAAATATATTATAGCAATAGTCAGTAAGGGGTAGTTATATAGTGAAGGGTAGAGAGTTAGGTCCAATTTTTTCTTATTGGAACACATAGCTATTTTTGAAGTCTGAAGTTTCATTAACGTGATTCCTCCATGGATAACTTGTCCTTAAAAGTTTTTGTTCTTTTATTCAGGGAGTATTTCATGTAAGGTGTTTGAGTCTTGACCCTGCTTGTGCCTGGTAGTTTTAATAACCCAGGGCAGAGAATGTTTATATAGTACCGAGCACCATGACAGCGCTTGGTAAATAATGAAATAAATCACAGGCTTTGTTTCTGTTTAAATACTGTGTTTGCCCTCTGTGGATACTGATCTTCTGGATCCTGCTCAACAACCTCATTTGGGTGAAACTGGATAAAATGCCAATTTTGCTCCAGCTCCTTTAACATATGGCACCAGTACAGACAATGCACTGGCTAACAAAGAACTCAGAGTCCGCCATCTAAAACTTAAAAAAAAAAACAAAGTCCCTGGAAAGTGCACTAAGAATATCTGCCAGGATTCTTAATTTTTGTACATATACACTATTAAGGTAGAAAAGGAAAGAAGTGAATACGTCCAAATCAACAATAACAGCCACACAGGAACCATTAGGGTTCAAATTCACTGGCCCATTCCAGGCTTCTAGGTGGGTCCTGAAAATACCAAGGCTGGGAAGTGACTCTGGCTGCTACAGAGGGGATGCCTGAGCATATGAGAGCCAACATAGAATTAGAGATGTGAAGAAACCCCACACTAGTTAGCTGTTTTAAAGCACTGAGCAGAGAGAAGTTGGGAGGATAAGAGTTATTGCATTCTACGGACTTGGCCTTCCAGACCTGCCGGCAGGTGCAGAAGTCGGGGGTGGCATGTGCCATAAGCAGGAGCTCTGTGTTTCTCTTCAGAAGAGCCTGAAAGCATTTCAGGAATCCCAGCACTGAAGATACATCTCGGAGAAATCATACCGCGGTTACTGTGTTTAGCTCGCATATGTTTTCAATAGAAACCTTTAAAATCATTTCAAGCTTGAGGCGTATATATGTTAAACTTTGAGTATAAGCTGAAGAACAAATAGAGCCATGCTAAATCGGTTCCTTGTCCGCCCTGACAAAATACTCAAGTTGCCACCTAATCCCAAGTGATCCCATAAAAACCAGCAGTATCTGTGTGATCTCCTGCCACCAAATCAGTCTTAAATTTGTGGGTGAGGTTACTACATTCCCAGTCTGATTTAATCTCTTTTCCATCAGGAATTGGCAAAGCTGAGAAATACTTTCTGGCTGAATTCAGCATATTTTATGTGTTTGTGATATCTGTACTTTTCTATTTTAAACATAATACATAAGTAAAGATAATCCCTATAAATGTTTAAACTCATCATACATTTATTATGGAATAATAATACTTCTATTAATCAAAAGATTTGTAACATTTGCCCATAAATTCATTACTTAGTAATGAATTAGTGAGATGCACTAAGGAGCCTTGAGCAGACCAGAAGACAGGAAAGGACAAAAGTCAACTCCGACAACCAGCGAATGAGGAGTTAAGGTATTACAAACTGAAGCCTCTGCAAAAACAGACTAAAATGCAGAGTTAAAAACCTCTGCCGATTCTGGAACAGAAACTAAAGTCTGCTTTCACCACCAGGAAGCAATAGCAGCCAGGGGAAAATGCCAACGGGTCAAGAAACAGAGGGGTAAGAGGCAATAAGAAGACCACCAGAATGAAAGGTGAATTTGCTGTGTTAGGTGCCATCAAATGAAGGCTGCATGCCCTGTGAGTCTTGATAGTCCCTCATAAGGTATTAGGTCCAGCAGAGGATTTCTTGGTCAGAGTTATGCAGGAGGCCACACTAGACCATCTAGATGGCTTAGGACTGCAGTTGGGAGTTTCAGCACTGTCTGCTGCCTGCTTTATGGCAGTAGCTGTAGCAGCACTGAATGGGTGAGTGAGTAGCAGGGTGCTGGCAGCAGCGCCGTGGTTGCAGTTTGTAGAGAGGTACATGAGTACCTTGATGGTTCAAACATCCCCCGTGTCACTAGCGGATCGAATTTTGCAGTTTGTGTTAATAGCAGGAGCAATATAAGTGTGCCTGCTTGCCATGGGGGTGGCCAGCAGTCAGGCGCTCTAGGTGGATGGTAGTTGTGGGGCGCACAGAAATGGGGAGTTGAAGGTGCTGTCTGAAGAGAAATCTCAGTAGGAAGGAAAAAGGGAGATACTGTTCTGCATGTCTGGGCTAGTGTGAATTCATCAGGCTCCGTGTTTGAATGGGAGCCAGGTGTAGCGTACAAGTAACTCCTGTTTGCTGTGCCTGACCTAGATCCAAGTGTTGCTTTGTCAGGTTTTGTCCGACACGGGTTCTGATTCCCTGCTGTGTAGCAACGCTGCTGGAGGCTGGGTGTTAGCATTGGAAACCTGATGATTCAAACACAGAAGTATGAAGGCTGTATTGCGGCAACAGGGAGGAAGCGGGGACATGTAGCCTTACCATGTATTTTATGGTGGTCAGAGGTTTCAGTTTGTGTTAAAAGAATTCTTATTTGGGAAGTTTCAAAGGATTAAATATAGACCATCTTCACGTGCTAGATGGCAGCGAGGCTTCGCAAGCAACCTGCTTCTCTGCTAACAATGCTTCTGGGGATATAACGTCTTGTTTGTTTATTAATTAAAGTCATTTTTCAGGACTGACATCTATCAGAGCCCAGCCGTGCACCTCCACTGCCTCCCATTCCTTGGCAACAGTCTGCCTGGTGAGGACACACAGCCGGCACAAGTCCTCCAGCTGCCCCGGAATCCTTCCTCTTCTTCAGCCTCACTGCTTCTGGGGAACACAGGAGTGTTACGCAAGGGGTCTTAGGGTGGTAAGATAAGCATCTGCTATTTGAACCTCTGCCTTAAACTACCACATTGCCACGAACAAGTAAGTCTCCAGTAGCAAGGAGCCAGGACCTGTACTTGATAGGAAGGCTGCCAGCTCTGCTGTGATACTCACCTCTCGCTGAGGCATGAGCAAAGTCCACCCCAGTATGATATCAGTGCAAACACTGCATCCCGCTCCCCCCTGATGCTGATGAGGAGGTTGAACAGAGCAAATGCACCCCAACCACGGATGATGCCAAGGTCCTTTTCTCAGTAGAAGAACAGCAGCAGGTAAGCTTGGTGTTGGAGGTGGAGAAGGACTCACATCAGTGAGTGACAGGAAAACAACAGGCAACTGAAATTGCTGCTGTGTAAGTCCATTAGGGCCCCAACCCTGGGATGTGAGATCTTTCCAGGCAGTGAAGGCATTAATTGTCTTTACCATTTCGAAGATCCATGTTTAAAACCTAAACAAACAAACAATTAATTAAAAAATAATCAGTAATGAAATGGAAAAGAAAATCCACAAGCCAAAAAAGGGGTGCCCACGCATAGCAGGGAAGGGAGAAAAGCAACTTTTGCTCAAATTAGATGATGAATGCATAAAGTTGTTAAGAAGCAGTGGTTTTGCTGCAGCAAGACACTCCCATGTCAAGGCAAGGGGTGGAGGTGAACCAGAATGAACTCAGTGCACGTTTCCCTCTCACACTCTTAGCACCGAGTGTGGTGTACCATATACATACAGTTAGCCAAGCTCACACACCCCGAGTGTGTGTGTCGCCACAGTGCAGTGATTACAAATGTGACTCAAAGGAGAACAAGGAAATATGCATAAAGCAACTTTTTTGGAGGAAGGAGGAGAGGGGGGGAGGAGGAGGAGGTGGCTGTAACTTGACAACCCCAGCTCAGATGACATATCAACATTGCTCTACTCCCTCGCTTCCAGGAGATTTCAAGACAACATGACAGATTTGAAATTTTAGAGAACATAGGATACTCTAAGCCAAGGAGCAGTCTTCAGCTTTCACTGGGACAGTACTGCTGTCCTGCTGTGGGATCACTGGGGCCCTCAGTGCACCAATAGCCCCAAGTCGCCCCGAGGAGCCTGACCTGGGACCCCCACCCCGGCACCCACTGCCCTGGGAGCACCATGCCCGGGTCTGCACCCTGGAGGTGAGGGAGCTCACCCTGGGAGCTTGCCCTGGGGCCACCCGGAGCTCCCGCCTCATCCCACCACATGGAGCAGCCCCGCTCCTGCTGAGCCCTGACACAAACACCTAAGAGTAAAACCAAAACCAGCTAAAAAGCATAGGCTCTATTTATGAATGCTGTTGTGCTTGCAAAGCAAAATTAAAATTAGTGCTATTGTAGGATGACAGATGTGGAATAATAAGCCAAAACCAACTTTTGAAAGAAGGAAAATGAATGCCTTCTTTATTTTCCTTCTGAAAAGGAAAGGAAGTACCTGAATCAAGATCTCGGTGTGCAATGTCACAGGCACAGAGGCTGTACAAAATCTTGAGATATTTAACCACTTTTGTGTGTTCCTGCGGGGAGGGAAATGACAGATTAGTTTTCCTGTGGAGGATTCATTAGTATTCTGTCGTTGGCGAGTCTGTATTTTTAGCTTAGTGAGCTCAAGATGTATTGTGGTTTAGGCCTCAGAAGTTACCAACTCTGGTTAATGAATTAAAAGAAAGAAAATGAGCGCGTTAGGAACTGTAGAGCGATTTTCCAAGATCTTTTATGAACCATCCTCCCCGCTTTGCTGGTTAGCATTAAGCGCTTATTAGCTCCATTTCAGGAAGGTGGTGATTAAACTGGGTCAAATGGAAGTGATTAGGTTGGATTATCCCTGTCATGGAAAAATTCACCGGAAGATCGAAGAGGGATCCCACACACACAGATCCCAGCAAGTTCTGCTGGAAGGTATATGATTTTGCTTTTCTCCCTGCAAAAGAGCTTTGGCCCACCCGGGGTCCCTCTAGATGCCTCAGACTCACTTTGGATTGAATTATTTTCATCTTGGAAGTTTCTCAGGGCTGGCAAGGAAGGCAGTTGCCCCAGCATCGTTCCCACTTGTGTGGCCCACTCCAGGTCTACGTGTGCTGGATTTTGAAAGTATCCCTGAAGACACCGGAGTAAGCTACCTTTCCTCAAGGGTCTTTAATGGAAAAACCTCTCCATTCATTTCTGGTGCTAAAAGTGACTAAGGAGCTGTTCAGCGGACAAAGAAGAGTAAGACCACCTTTGCTGGGAGGGCAAACTCTGGAAGGCCACTGAGAGGGCCTTGAGACTGAGCTGAGATTTGGTAGGGCACAAGGTGCTGCAGATGTGCATAAGCACATCTGCAAAGCCCATGCAGCAAGGCCAGATTCAGCAGCATGACCTGCTGCTCCTGAGAGCCTGGATCAGATAGAAGGCTCTGGAGACCCAGATATGGTGCTTCAAATCAGCCCCATACGGGCACCTAAACCTACACAGATAACCTGTGTATGATTTGCACAGTGGTCCTGAGTTCTGGCATAAAGCTCAGACACATACCCCGGCAAGCCTCTCTCTCAGCACAGCCCCAGTTTAAGGCCACCCTCCATTGTGTGATCCTGCCACAGAGAAGCAAATATTTTGGGACCGTCACGATTACTAAGAGATAAGCAGTATTTTATTGCGGGGACTGGTACACAGAGTTTCCTGCTGGCCAGCAGCCAAGGGGCTGCTTCCTCCTGGTAATGTCTCTCTGAGTGCTTCTCTGTGAGCCTGGCTCCACTACTCTATTTCTCTGAGATTCTCAGCAGACACCATGTCACCGTCCCCTCTGTCATAACCCCTCACCTCTGGTGCCGTCACAGAAGTGCCCTGGGGAAACGGGCCCGGGACGGGGTGTATGTATACGAGCATGCGTGTGTGCATGCGCCTGTGCACACAGCTGTGTTTGTTTTGTGTTGCATATAGAAGGAAAGAGGATTATTTATGTTCTAATCGTGATGTGTTCCCCAAGCAAAATATTTTCTGCTCTGATTTATGGCTCTCTTTAGGCCTGCCCTCAAGCATTGTTCTTATAGTTGGAGCCGGTCACATTTTTTCCATTTGGAAATGGAAATCTTAAATGCATATTTAATGAAAAAAAACCCCAACAGTTACTTGGAGAGAGGAGTTTCTCTATTTTCCCATTTTATTATTGTTGTCTTTCTCCTGTCTTTCCTTTCACTCTTTCTCCTATTTTATCTCTGAAAAAAAATAAGGAAAAACAGTATATGTAAAGAAAAGAAAAAAAGGAGCAATATTTTTTTCTCATTTTTGGTTAAGAAGTTAGAGAAGTTCTAAAGGTTTTACCCAGAAAAAGTCCACATGAAAAGTACCTGTCATTTTCTGATTAGCACTGTTGTACTATTGATCAAAAGTATCCAGCCAACAAAGTTGTGTAAATGAAAGATGCTTGTGCGCTATAGGGAGCCAGCATTTCAAAAGAAATGCCTTTTTTTCTTTTTTTTTAACTTCATAGAGCTTTACAAAGCTTATGCAAGTGGCCTTAGAGCTTGTTTTTCTTTTTATCTCACAAATATCAAAAACCAGAGGTTTCCCCTACCCCCAGCCTTCTTTTGCTAGAGGACTTTTTGGAGGACCAAAAAATAAATGCATTAGTTTTGTAGGTTGCATTTAGAAGATACAGGAGAATGCAGATCTTTAACAAATTGAGATTTTCTCCCATGTGTTTTTCAAGAGTTTTGAGTCAAACAGTCTCAGAAGAGTTTCTACACAGTCTGAATAAAAATTCTTTTAAAATCCTTTCTTAAATCTTTCCCCTTTACTTCATTTTTAATTCCTCTCAGTAGCTCAGGATTCCTTTCTGTTTTGAGACATGAAATCCCTTCAGCTCTAGTGCCTACATGGGAAAAAGAGCAAGAACAAAGCAAGATACTATGAAAATAAACAACGAAAAAAAAATGACATCTTCTTTAAAAAACAAAAAAGAGTTCATACATCATTATGCCAAAAGAATACAAAAAATACCAAAACATACACTTTTTTCCTCTCTTGTGGGTCACATCCATCAAGCAAGAGAAAATCCTGTGCTATTGTATTTGGTTTCTAAACTGGATGCACAAACTACCCTGGCTGTAGCCTCCAGGGATGTTGACACCAAACAAACGCAGCCATTAAAGTGTTGATAGGAGGTCCATTAGGAAATGCAAGGAGAAAAACAGTTTATTGGGGGGAGTTGGGTAGGAAAAGCAACTAAGAACCAAATCTGAAAGTACAGCTGGGTGCTCTTAAATTAGAAATCTTTAGAAGGTCTCCCACACGTCACTGTAGGACTGCAAGTTTGCTAAAGAGTTTTTTGAGCTGTGCATTGCTGCAAAAATACTTCACCTCCTCCAGCTTTGCTATCCTTTTCTTGCTAAGCTTCTCTGTGCCTGTAAGCCTCTCTCAGTTAACTCCCCAACACCTCTCTGGGCAGTGTCTCACTGTTCTTCCATCTCTCCTTCCAATTATCTTAATTCCTCGTTAGAGTTTCAATCCCGTATCTCAGCTGCTCAAGAGGAAAGAAAATTAGCTCAGTGGATTTCCCCTCTTCTCCATCAGCTGCCCCTATTATTTATCTCATTAAGAAAAAAAAAAAAAAAAAGTTAGACAGATGTAGAACTAAAACAACACATTTTTTCTTCGACATTTTCTTGCATCACTCTTCTCTGCAGGTAATTTTATTGGTTTTTTACAATACAGGTAGAAAGTAATTTTCCCACATACAGTGTTGCTTGGCCTTAAATCTTGTGGGTTGTCAATTTTTCACTGTTGCCAGCTGAAAACAATTTTTCAGAACACATGGTCGTACTCCAAACTGAGAGGACTTGAGCACAGTATTTGAGCACTCCCTTGCAAGGACTAGCCCACAAAGGCTGTCCCCTGCAAAGACATGTATCTTACTGCATACGTAACACCTGTATCATAAACACACGTAATTTATGTGCATGTAAGCCACCAGATTACATCACCAGGTAGGTGGGCAGTTTTTTCCAGGATATTCGTTGAATATATCATTAGAGATAACGAAGGAAGAGAAGTAGCTCCTCGCTTAATTGACAATGCACAAAGCAAATTTCCTGCTTCTCCAGAACACCTAGAGCAGTTACTGTGCAATCGTTGAGGATGCTGTACCTTGGGAATTATTATTACCATGTTTAGTGGGAGGAAAAGAATAAGCATTAATTATTATTCCCCAATACCTTCCCCGTTAAGACTAAAATTAGTCTTGGCTTGAAACTAAAATAAAGAACTCGTGCATTCTGTTCCAGAACAGGAAAGATCCTCAGAAATCAGGTGCTTTGGGGTAAAGGCCTCTAGAGGTCACCAGAACCTAATTAATAAGCCATTGCTAATCCCATCTGTGAAGTATAAATTGCTTTGTTTTGATTGGGACTTTCCACCTCTGCAGCTCTGGGTCAAGCCTCTCGCAAAGAATCCAGGCTGCGCTTAGATGGTGAATAATAGAAAATGCTTGCAAACCCGTATCCTCCTGGAGAGGTTTGGCTGTGCAGAAGAGTCAGCTTCCTTTTAGGTAAGGAAGCAGCCACCCGACTGGCATCTTTTCCTCTGCACACGGTAAATTCCGATCTCCCTTGCGTGCTTCTGGGATAAAACCTGCCCTGGCACAGCTGGAGTCTCTTCTGCCCTGGGAGTGATGTCTTTGCCACACCTTTGTGAGCCCAGTGAATACCATGAGTATTACCGAAGTGAGAGAGAGGGCTGCCAGTTCTGTCTTTTGTGCCGATGCATGAAAACAATAACTCAAAAGGGAGCACAAGCTGAGCGTGCAGATCAGATAATTAGCCAGGTTTTCTCGATGTACATTTTTGCCTCGCAAATTATGATCTGCAAACACAGGAAACCCTGTAAAGACTAAGGTTTCCTTCCAAGTCACTCAGTGCTATATCTACAGGGAAAGTTTAGAGAAGAGCTACAATTTAATTATGATTAAGTGTTTGTCGTGAGGCCAGAGACCTCATCTGCTTCGTGCAAGAGCAGAAGGGAAAGCTCCAGTAATTTTCCTGGAGCTCCCTCCAGGGTTTAGGAATGAGACAGGCAGGCGAGGAGGGATGTGGGTACAGTCGAGGGTGAATATTTATTTCAAGACAGCAAACAGAAGCTGATCCTTTCAGGAGAAATTCCTCTGAAGAGAGCGAAGGTATTTATTTTGGGAGCAGTCACTGGAATGGAGGCCTGTGGTGTCTCAGCAGAGGGATTTTTGTCTCCTCAAAAAAGCCAGAAGAGTTGAATACAGACGAGTGAGTGGCCTGTGCCATGCCAGGATGCTGAGGGTGGTATATGGGAGACTGCTCTGAGAGGCTTCTCATAAAGCGCTCCTTTACTTGCAGAAACACGATACTGCAGGCCCAGGACATTTCCCTTCAGGGAAATTTTCTGAATTTCCCTGGACTCCCTCCAGGGAGTTTTTCTGGATGCATAGCAGGAGGTGAGGCTTTGCCCCTTCAACAGCCTGTGTGGTAGCTCCTTTCCATGGCCCTTCCTTTGCCTCAGTGGCAGGAGGTGACTTGTACCCCTTGTGTCCTGCGCTGGGAGCAGCAGCCCGAGGTAATAGGATCGTCCCGAATGTGTTTGCTGGGGATTAACAGGTATGTTATTTTTGCAGACTGGAACTGTGACGCTGCAGCCTGGCTGGAGTCCCAGTGTCAGTTCCTAATCCCAAGCAAAGCCCCAGAGAGGTCAGCGAGACCACAAACAGAGGTATGTGCCCACCTGAAGGAGGTCTGGATTATTTTTATTGTAGCATATCACTTTCAGAGAGGAAATGCTCATATGACTCCTATGCCCATCCTTTATTTTCTTCCCTTTCAAAAGATGCACGGATAGTTAGGGGCTTCCCTTCTTCTCAGTTCCCTTATCAAGGAAGGCTCCTAGAGATACCTTGCTGTTTCTTCCCCCTCTCCAAACAGCAGTCTCTTCAAAATTTCTTGGTAGCTGCCATCTGTCACGAGAACACCACCCCATTTGCTATTTGCAGTGCAATTAACCTTTAGCGAAATAGCCTGTGACTGTCATGAAAGGATTAATTAAGGCAACACACCCTTGACTTGTTCCCACCATGCAAGTAGTGCGCTGCGTTTGCACTGTTACCCGCAACTCTGCCAAAACCCTTCCAGACTCAGGGGCGTAGTTTTTATACTTTCTGCATTATCCCAGCAAATTTGCCAGCCACGGGGAAATGCGTGAGGAAGGACTCCAACAGACACAGTCCCCTGGAAGTAGCTATGGGGCTATAAGACCTGGCCTTCCCCAGAAGTCATGGGTGTTTCCCTGCTGTTGAATGTTACTGCCCTGCTAGCGAGGATGTGGGGCCGTGCCTCAGCCACCTCAGCTGAGTGTTGTAGTTTAAGCAGCCAAAGAAGGAAGTCGCTGCCAAAATATCAGGCTATGATGTGCAGCAGCTGTGCTTTGGAAACATATCCTGTTTTGCCTAGCGCTGTCGGACTTCCATCCAGATTTCTCTGCGCATGTCTAGGAGGCATAAGGCTTCCCGAGGGCCTTAGACCTCTGACCCTTGTACAGTGGAGCTGATCTGTGCAGATGTGCAGGACATTATCTGGAGATCCCTGTGCTTGCTGCCAGGACTTGGAGAACCGTTGGGCAGATGAGCCTGTTCCCCCAGCTCCAGCACAGTCTGAGTTCTGGTGGTAAAAGAGGCCTTGGCCAGGAAAATCCAGCACACTGGCCCTGCCTCCACGTGGCTGTAATTACTGGCAGAAAGGCAGGGTGGCTGCTAAAGACAGTAACATCTTAAGCCAAAGCAGCTGTAGTCTCCACAGTTGTCCTGAAGGCCAAAATCTCAGGACTCGAAGCTGCACCAGAGAACAGTGGTGCTGTTGGTAGGCAGTGCCAGGTGATACCTATATTGGTGGGTGATGCTTTTGTTGTGCTATCAGTAGCTCCATGTCTCATGCTGTGTTGACCAGCATGGGCTTGTCCTGCTGTAACTCTGCCACTGCCACCTCCTCCTCACGTAGCCAAATACCCTGCAGAAGGGTTCTAGAGAGAGACAACGTTAGCGAATGGGAGCTTAGTGAGGAGGGGAACAACCTTGTTTCAAACCATGGCACCGCCTCCATCTCCTAAAAGTTTAACAGAATAGTGATTGTTGGTAGGGCTCAACAATTGTATTTCTTCAGCACCAAGATCTGAATGGTATCACACAGAGCCACACTCTTCTGACAAAGCCTGGACAATATTTTTTATTGCAATCAGGTGTAAACTATTTCCCTACGTTTCTTTGGGTCCATGACAAAGCACAGTTAAACAAAATATTTAACCTCATTATGAGGTTAACTTCAAGTCTGTACTTGGCCAGGTGAGGTAATACAGTGCTGTTATTCCTTAATGATTCAAGAGTTTATCTAATGTTGTCTCTTATAGCAGGGGAGATCAATTATCTGCATCACTGCTGCAGTTCTGCCATCTACTTGCATGTCTTCTCTGATTTCCAGACTCCATCAAGGCTAGAAAACTTGGGAGGCTTTGATGAAAGAGCAACCAATGTAATTTGCTGGTTATGTGGGCATTATTTGGAAATCCAGGTAGTTCCTTAAGGCTCTGGTTCTTTTCAGATTTAGTAACAAAAACAATGCTCCTGCCCCCATGACTGCAGCCAGGAGGAGCCATAAATCAAAGTCTCTGATATTCACACACAGGGTATCAATGTAAACCAAAGTGGTAGTTTGTTGTAACACGTCGAGCAGTAAATATGTCAAATGGGGTTCAGGCTGAGAAGCTGGCACAGCAGCTGTTTGTTGGAGGAGTTGGGGGGACAGTAACCTCCCCTTAGTATTAGGATTTTTGCCTGTAATGAGGGGTGTGACTTCCATTTGTTCTGGGAAGACTAATGTGGGAAAGCTTATCTATCAAGAAATGGTGGATGCTTAGGTTCTTCTCAGTTCAAGGGCAGGAGAACAATTGCATGTACAGGCCTACTCTGATGAGCTTTTCCTCATTTCCAGTGAGTCGATGTAAAGTCAATGAGTCCATCTCTAGGGAATTAGGTCATCAGCAGTGACCTCTTTGGGAAG